>APFE031149243.1:53328-107410 GCA_000404065.3 Pinus taeda
GGGGAAAGCATCTCGCTAAAAACCCCAACTATCTGTATATTAATGATTGAGTCATGTAACATTACAAAGTACAATGCTTATCACAAGCAATCCAGTACCCGCTCCACCTGTTACACACAATACAGCTCAGATCTGAATCAATCACTGGCTCAAATCTCTTCCGCTGCTTGCCTGCCTCCGCTGCTCAATACCTGCACAAGAACCAGTGATAATTCCAAGGCAGCCACGTATTTCCTTGGCTAAATCACGTGAGAACAAGCTACAATGTGGGCAAACTCATTGGCATACTCAATCCCGTGATTTGTGCAAGATCTGGTGCACAACTATAGTCACAACTGATAGCAATCTGATTCTCTAACACCTGTCCCTGCTGAACTGAACATGCACTGACATGCAACTGAGTTAACTGATGTATTCATTAGTCGTATTATGAGTTAATAACTTGTGAATTAATTAATAACTAAATCACCCAACTCATCACTTAGTCTATTGGCCAGTTAGACTAAATACAACTAGTTCAACTAAGTCAAACTGAACACAACTCCATTAACTGCTCATCTAACTCCACAGAACTCAACCACTTGACTTCTAACTGAATTCCTTCATGCAATAGCTCAGTCAACCCATAGGTAACCACGTGATTCCTTCAGGTAGTTGCATGTGCCACATCTGTAGCTCCAACTGAAGTGCTCCAAGAGAATAAGATAAAGTTTATAGTCTAAATATTACTAGGGGATAATAATATTTGATTGTTTCTATTTTTACCTGACAGTCTAAAAATAGACTCTGATCACACCGCTGTGATCCAAAAAATAGAAGTCCATATATTTTTCCCAACATGACCAATCATCCATAAACAACATCCTGCAACTCATAGACCATGATCCATATGTCTAAAAATAGGCATAGTCTAAAAATAGACTTTGTGCCAAAATTTGCCTACGGGCCCACTTAGTGAAGGCGATTCCTTTCCACTAAGCTCCATCATCTTGTTGCATTCTCAACAAGCATTTCTTGTTGCACACTTTTCAACATCTAACAACTGGTATTAGAGTCGAAGGTCTATTTGGCTGATAAACTCGCAGGAGAAAAGGGTTCCTGGTTCGAGTGGGAGCAATGGCGGAAGATGGTAGGTTTAGGGTCGAAAAATTTAATGAACAAAACTACCAACTATGGAATATGTAGATGGAAGATTATATGTATAAAAAAGATTTGGACCTACCATTGAGCAGAAAGACAAAGAAGCCGACAAGTATGACAGACAAAGAATGGGATATTCTCGACATAATGGCACTTGGAACAATATGGTTGTGCCTAGTCGCGTCGGTGGCCTTTAATATTTCAAAGGAAATTATAACAGAGGGTTTAATATTGGCATTAGCCAAATTATATGAAAAACCCTTGGCCTCAAATAAGGTATTTATTATGAAGTTTTTATTTAATATGAAGATGTTAGAAGGTGGACCTATTGCTAATCATTTAAATGAATTTAATAGAGTTATCAATCAGTTAAGTTCAGTAGGGATAACTTTTGATGATGAATTTAGGGCTCTGTTATTTCTGTGCTCATTTCCAGAAAGTTGGAATGGTTTAGCTATGGCCATTAGTAACTCTATCTCTGGATCTAGTACTTTAACGTTTAATGATGTTTTCGGTGCAATCCTTAGCGATGAAATGCAACGGAAAAGCTCCAGTGAGACATCAGGTAATGCTTTCACTGTAGAGACTAGGGGAAGAAAAATGGAAAGAGGAAAGAGCCTAGGATATCACAGTAAGTCAAGGAAAGGCATATCCAAGTCCAGATCGGGGATAGTGTGCTAGAAATGCAGGAAGAAAGGACACTTGAAGAAAGACCGCAAGTCTTGGAGATCAGTTAATGCTTTTACTGTAGAGACTAGGGGAAGAAAAATGGAAAGAGGAATGAGCCCAAGATATCACAGTAAGTCAAGGAAAGGAAGATCCAAGTCCATATCGGGGATAGTGTACTGGAAATGTGGGAAGAAAGGACACCTGAAGAAAGACTACAAGTATCGGAAGGGAAAAGAAGGAGATGCACAACAAGAAAACAATCATGAAGTGAATGTGACAGGTCATGTGTTGTAAGATGCTTTGATTCTTTCATTAGAAAATATTATTGATGCATTGGTGGTAGATTCATGGGCCTCATTCCATGCCACTCCTGATAGGAAACGTTTTCATGATTATGTTCAAGGAGATTTTGGACAGGTTCAATTGAGTGATGACAAACCCTGTAAAATCATTGGAATTGGTACAGTTTTCATAAAAAAAAAATAATGGAAATCAATGGCTATTCAAGGAGGTAAGGCATGTTCCATATCTGAAGAAAAGTCTGATTTCAACAGGGCAGTTGGGAGGTGAAGGTTATGTAACTACTTTTATAGATAAAACCTAGAAGGTCACTAAAGGAGCCCTAGTAATATCAAAAGGAGAAAATATTGGTCCATTGTATTTATGCAATGGTATTTCTAATTATGTTACTGCTTTAACCTCTATAGGAGAAGATACGGTTTTGTGGCATCATAGGCTCGGGCACATGAGTGAGAAGGGGATGCAGATTCTTCACTCAAGAAATTTTTTGTCAGGTTTGAAGCATGTTGACTTAAAATTCTGTGATAATTGTGTTTAGGGAAAACAGAAGAGAGCCAGATTCCTCAGAGTTGGGAAAGAAAAGAAGAGCAAAAAATTAGAGCTTGTGCATACAGATATATGGGGACCTGCTCAGGTGTCATCTTTCGGTGGCTCTCATTATTATGTTATTTTTATTGATGATGCAACTAGAAATACCTATATTTATTGTATTCAAAATAAGTCTGATGTACTTGATACTTTCAAGAAATGGAAATCATTGGTAGAAAATGAAACAAGAAAAAGGTTGAAGTGTCCTAGATCAGACTATGGAGGTGAATATTACAACAAAGAGTTTGATAGGTACTATTCATAGAATGGAATTCGTAGAGAGAAGATAGTTCCACGAACACCACAAGAAAATGGTGTGTCAAAAAGGATGAGTAGTAGAATCATGGAGCATGCAAGGTGCATTAGATTGCATGCAGGATTTCCTTTACAATTTTGGGAAGATGTTGTAGATACTTTTGTTTATCTAATAAATAGAGGGCCTTCAAGTTCCTTGGATGGTGGTATTCTAGAGGAGGCATGGACAGGTAAAAAGGTAAACTACTCATTTTTAAAAACTTTTGGTTGTGAAGCCTTTGTCCATATTAATAAAGAAAATAGAACAAAGCTTGAGGAAAAATAAAAGAAATGTACCTTTATTGGATATGGTGTTAATGATTTTGTTTATCGCTTTTATGATTATGAAAAACATAAAATCATTAGAAGCAAAGATATCATATTCAATTAAAAGGTTGTTTTATAAGGATCAGATGGAGGAAAAGAAACAGGAAAAAGAAAATAGAGAATACACAATGCTTGATGAGATCATGGAAAAAGTGAAGGTGCCTGAAAATCAAAATGATCAACAACCATAACAACAACAGCAACAACAACAACAACAAGCACCTCAAACACTTGAAAGTGGTTTTAGAAGATCTACCAAGATAAGTATACCCCCTAAACGATACTCTCCTTCATTATATTGGGTATTGTTGACTGATTCTGGTGAACCAGAATGTTATGAAGAAGCAGTGTAGGTAGAAACCAGGAAGAAGTGGGAGCAAGCCATGAAAGAAGGGATGGAATCCTTAGCACATAACCATACTTGGGACTTAGTCAGGTTTCCTGCAGGTAAAACAACATTACAGAATAAATGGGTTTATAGGTTGAAGGAAGAAGATGGAGGTAGAAAAAGGTATAAAGCTAGACTTGTGGTGAAGGGGTTTGTCCAGAAAAATGGTATAGACTTTGATGAGATATTTTCTCCTGTGGTTAAAATGACTTCAATTAGAAATATTTTAAGGCTAGTAGCAGCTGAAGCTTTGCATCTTGAGCAATTAGATGTAAAGACAACCTTTCTCCATGGGGATTTGGAGGAAGAGATAGATATGCAACAGCCACAAGGATATGAGGTAAAAGGGAAGGAGAAACTAGTGTGCAGGTTGAAGAAGAGCTTGTATGGCTTAAAACAGACTCCAAGGTAGTGGTATCTAAAATTTGACAGGTTTATCTTTGAACAAGGTTGTACTAGATGTCACTCTGATCATTTTGTTTATCTCAAAAGGAAAAATGATGGAAACTATATTATATTGTTATTGTATGTAGATGACATGCTTGTTGTAGTTTCTAACATGCAGGAAATAAATGTGCTCAAAAGAAAATTGGAAAACTCATTTTCAATGAAGGATTTGGGTGCTGCAAAACAAATCCTTGGCATGAGAATAACTATAGACAAGAAGAATCGAAAATTAACATTGTCTCAGAGTGAGTACATAGAAAAGGTGTTGAAAAGATTTAATATGCAGAATACAAAACTAGTTAGTAAACCTTTGGCTAGCCATTTCAAACTGAGTAAGGAGATGTATCCCAAGATTCAGGAAGAAATGGATTATATGTATAAAGTTCCATATGCATCAGCAGTTGGAAGCTTAATGTATGCAATGGTTTGCACAAGGCCTGATATTACACATGCAATGGGAGTTGTAAGCAGATACATGAACAATCTAGGAAAAGAACATTGGATGGAAGTGAAGTGGATTCTCAGGTATTTGAGAGGTACCGCAAATCAGGCATTATGCTTTGGTGGTTCAAACATTGCTCTACATGGATATGTTGATGCAGATATGGCGGGTGATAGAGATAACAAGAGGAGAACAATAGGGCATGTGTTTATTGTAAGTTGAAAAACTATCACTTGGGTTTCAAAACTCCAAAGTGTTGTTGCACTCTCAACAATGGAAGCAGAGTATATTGTTGCTATAGAGGCTAGTAAAGAAATGATTTGGTTACAAAGGTTTTTAGATTAATTGGGTAAGAAGTAGGGGTTGGACATGTTATACAGTGACAACCAAAGTGCCATAAATCTTGCAAAGAACTCTGCATTCCATTCCAAGACTAAACATATACAACTCAAGTACCATTTCATATGGTCAGCATTAGAATATGGACAATTGAAGCTAGAAAAGATACACACTAGCTAGAATCCTGGACATATGTTAACAAAATTTGTAAACAGGGATAAACTGAGATTATTCTCAGTTTCAATTGGTTTTCAAATATGATGAAGAAGATGAGAAACAACTAGGGCCAAAGTGGAGTCATTGTCCAGCAAATGACGCAACAATGGAGTTTCTATAATCAGTCTCCAAGTGGGAGATTGTTGGGTGTGGAGCCTAATTATCTTCTTTATTCAGAGGTATCATGCATTAGACCCCAGTTCATAATGTGGCAGAAATGCCACCTGTAAAATGTACACTGCAAGGGAGGTCTAGGTGGAGCAACGACGATATTTGGGAGCCCCATCTTGTGGGGGATCGGGGGCAGCATCCTTGAAGCTAAAAATAGATGTAAAATTACATTATAAAATGTTGTAATTTCGTAGTCAATCTCAATCGTTCATTAGGCGGAGATATGATGGTAGAAATTATATTTAATTTAGGGTTTTTACCCTAGAAGGTAACCCCTCATATATATGACGGAATTTTATTGCGTCTATGTAGATCTGTATTCTGAATGAGAAAGGGAGAGGAGATTGTGTGAGAGCGAAGAGGGAATTACAGCAAATCTGTTGTAGGTTGCATCTCTTCATTTTGCTGGATAATATAAAAGGAAGGACTAGCTATTTCTCCGTGGATGTAGTCCAAATTGGTTGAACCACGTATATCTGTGTCTCTCTTGTTTTATTTTTTTCTGTGTTTATATTTCGGCGATATATTTTATGTGTTCCATTGCTCTGTAATATATAATTTTCTAACATAACAATGATATTTTGTAGGAAATATAAGGCTAAGAGATGAATAATAGAATGGTGGATTACATTTAATATGAATCCCCATATAGACCAGAAGAGAAATCAGTGGGATGGGCAAAATCAGTTGAACAACAGGGAGAGGGGGACTCTCCTGATTTAGCAGATACAATGAGAAGTTGAAGGCAAATATCATAAGTTAAAAAGTAGATAATGAGAGGATTATTGAAGCACATCAAAGGCTTGCGAAAGCTCAATAAAAGAAATCTAAGTTCAATGTAGTTATTATTCAAAGCCTTTCAAATTTATATAAGCAGAGACAACTAGGGATTAGTCATGGAGATAGGCGAGAAGAAAATACTAATGGTACAGATAGAAGTAGGTCTTAGAAAAGGTATAGATGGATAGTGATGATATAGTAAAGAGTGATAACCTCGTGGATCCATCTGAGAGGAGGGATAGTATGCATGGATATTAGTCTAGCTTTACTTCTCAGAGACAGCATCGCCATCACTACCAACATCATTATAGGAGGAGTGAGAAGCGCATTTTCTAGAGGAATTCAAGAAAGAAAAGCCTCCTACTTTTGACATTGAGATGACCAAGTCAAAAGACTTAGAAGCATGGTTTCTTGGAATGAGGAAATTTTTCAAGCTTCATGATTACTCATAAAATATGAAAGCCAAGATAGCTACCTTCACTGTCTATGGAAAACCATATATCTGGTGGGAAGATGTCAAACATGTCAAAGGAATCAAGAACTAAGGGCTGACTTGGGAAGAATTTTAAATACTTTTTAGGAAGAAGTATCTATCTAAGAGGTATTGTGATGGAAAGGCCAAGGAATTTTATGAGCTCATGATGAGTTCCATGAGAGATGAAGAATATACAACCATATTTATAGAGATATTAAGATATGTTCCATATCTCAAGGGTGAGAAAGAAAAGATCTAAAGGTTCATCAGTGGATTTCCATTATCATTCCAATACAACATTGAGTTTGATGAGCCTTAGTCATTGGAAGAAGCCATCAGGAACTTGAAGCATTGCTATGAACAGTCGAAGCATAAGCTTGAGTTCAAGCGTGACTAGAAGAGTAGAAACAAGACTAAAGGAAAATGACCTAAGAATCGAGAAAGATCTCAAGATGCAGGTGACAAGGAAAATGTGGCCCCTGATAAGAAGTCAATTGTAGCTAAGAAAGGACATGGGTCTCAGCCTTTGGAGTAGCAGAATAAAGGTAGTGGTAGAGAACCTTTGAAATGTTTCATTTTTAGTAGATATCATCACAAGAAGGATTGTCCATTGTATCAAGATGGAAGGACTTAAATCTACAGTGCTTAGGAGGTGCGATAAATTGGAGATGTATGTCATATCATTTCCTCGATCTATGTAGTAGTTGGTAACATGCTAGTAGGCCACTAGGCATCCATTATTGATGTGGAAGGTAAGTTTTGTGATTAAGTTGTTTCTATTTTGATTAATCCTAGATCAAATTATAGCTATATTAGTCTTGACTTGGTGGATCAATGTCATTAGAATAAGGAAGTGCATGCATAATCTTGGCTGGTGCAATTTGCTACAAGGATCAAGAGAAGAGTTCATCATTGGGTGAAGTCTTACTAATTTGAGCTTAATAGCATTCCTACAACAACAAATATGAATTTTATTCATTTGGGTGCATATAGCATGCTTAGGGGAATGGATTGGATTTTTATTCACAAGACCAAGGTGGGCTGTTATGACAAGGCCATTGAGTGCCTAGATGATGATGGATAAAAGATAGCCTTGCAGGGAAAGAAGAATCCTACATCTGTGAGGATGGTCACAACCATGAAAGCTAAGCGCAACCACGGGAAAGGATGTTTATTCTTTGCAATATATGTTTACAGTGATGAAGGGAAGGAGGATAAGGATGTTGAAATCCTAAGGAGGTATCCTATTTTGCATCAATTTTAGGATGTGTTTCCTACAGAAATTCTAGAGCTACCTCCTCATAGGGAAGTGGAATTCTCTATTGAGTTGAAGCTAGGAGAAACACCAACATCTAAGGCACCTTATAGGATGACCATGCTGGAGTTGGTGGAACTGAAGTTGAACCTTAAAGAGATGCTTGATAAGGGATACATAAGGCTAAGTGTGTTTCCTTGTTGAGAAATAGTGTTGTTTGTAAGGAATAAGGATAGTACACTAAGATTGTGCATTGATTACAAGTAGTTGAACAAGGTGACTATAAAGAACACATACCCATTGCCTCAAATTGATGATTTGCTTGATTTGCTGAAGGGAGTTGTAGTATTTTCAAAGATTTTTTTGAGACCATGATATCATTAGGTGTGCATCAAAGAAGAATACATCTACATTACTTCATTTTGTCCAAGATATGGGCATTATGAGTTTGTAGTGGTTCCTTTTGGTCTTACCAATGCTCTGACTACCTTCATGTGTATGATGAAAAATGTGTTGTGAAATTACCTAGATAAGTTTGTCATAATATTTGTTGATGATATATTGGTTTATTCAAATAATGATAAAGAGCATACAGAGCATATGGCAGTGATATTAACATTTTTGAGAGAGCATAAGTTGTATGTCATGATCAGCAAGTGTAGCTTCTTTTACTCTCGGATTCATTACTTGGGACATGTTGTTTCCAAGGAGTGGATAGCAGTGGATTCGGAAAATATTAAGGATATCATGGAGTGGCAAGCTCTGAAGAACATGGATGAGGTCAGATCATTCATGGGACTAGCAAGTTATTACAGGAGGTTCATCAGGAATTTCTTTGAGATTGATTATCCTATCACATCCTTATAGAGGAAAGGAAACAATTTTAAATGGACTGATTAGTGCAAAACTAGTTTTGATTAGTTGAAATAATTTCTTATGAATCCTTTATTTTCGAGGATTGCAAATCCTGATAAGGACTTTGTGGTTTGTACAGGTGCTTGCAAGGAAGGACTAGGTGGAGACTTGATGCAAGAAGGGAAAGTGGCATGTTATGAATCACGAAATCTAAATGAGCATGAGAAAAATTATGTGACCCATGATCTTGATTTGGCATCTATCATTCATGCATTAAATATGTTGAGACATTTTATATTTTGGAAAGAGGTTTGTTTTGATGATTGATCATAGTGGACTGAGGTACATGTTTGACCAACCTAATCTGAATGCAAGGCATGCTAGATGGTTGGCTGCTCTTAGTGAGTTTTATTTTGAGACCAGGTACACTAAAGGCAAAGAGAACTGAGTTGCAGATTCTCTCAGTAGGAGAGTGTAGGTGAATCATATTTCAGTTGTGAGCTCTTATCGTGTAGAAAATCCTGTAGATTCAGAAGCTCATGCAATTTTCTAAAGCAAAAGGAAAGAATCTACTTCCACTTTCAATGAGTGGAAGCCAATAGGTCGATGAAAACAATATGATAAAGAAGAAGATAAATCAATGGCACATAACACAAGATGTATATGGGGAAATCCACTGCTCAAAACCCTACTATCTATATTTCATATGTTAGAAATATGAGTGAAGATACAAAGCTTGTTCTCACTAGAACAATTCTACACAAGTATGATCAACTCTCTCATCTCTAAAGATAGCTCAAGCTAAATCCTTAGCCTCTTTAGTAGCTCTCCAAGCCCCTAATCTCTTGCTTAATTCATAGGATGAATAGCCCATATTGAAAGGGAATTCATGCTTCCAAAACTACGCAATCCAAACATAGGATCAATATATGATCCATGGATGATATTTACACTCCAATAAATAATACAACTGATAGTACACTGTCCCTGCACTTTAGTCTCAACTGGGTCTTTCTTAAAACTAACATGCATGAGTTTTGGATGAGGGAATCTTCAGTTAACTAGAGTAGCACTAGTGGATGCACTAGTGCACCAACTGACTATTAGTCCTCTATTAGTTCCAAAAACAATTAATAACTAATTTAACTGAACTTAACTCAGTAAACTGAGTGATCTAATTTTCAACTCAATTTAAACTCATACTGGACCCCTAAAACTTAGGGAGAACATATACATGACTACAGAAAGACTTCCAACTCGAAATTCCTAAGATAATTAAGTTAATTAAACTTAGTTAACTATTTACAAGTCTCTATGATAATAGAATTTGATTTTAATTCTCAGTTTAAGTCAAGGACAAATTAAACTGGAATTTCTTATTGCCATTTCTCGACACTCCCTCTCAATAAGAAAGGGATTATCAACTACCTCTATCCTATCTCTGTGAAACTCAAATTTACATATTGACAATGCCTTTGTCAAAATGTCAGCGTCTTGCTCCTCCGTGGGAATGTACTCTAACAACATAATCCACCTCAATATACAATCTATGAAATGATGATATCGGATATCAATATGCTTGGACCGGTCATGAAAAATTGGATTTTCAGAGAGTTTGATACAACTTTGATTATCGCAGTAAATCATAGTTGGATCCATCTACTAACCAAACAAACCAACCAGGATCTTCCTTGTCCAAATGGCCTCACATGCCGCTTGACTCACAACCATGTACTCTTCCTCTACCGAACTGAGTGCAACCAATCTCTATTTCCTGTTGTACCAAGAAACTATCACTGACCTAATACTAAAGATCCCTCCTGATGTGCTCTTCATGTCGGATGGACTCCCTGCCAAATCTACATCAGTGAAGCCTTGAAGCTTCACTTCCTCTATCCACTATACCATAATCTATATTGATTAGTTCCCATGAGGTATCTCAACTCATGCTTTTATACCTTTCAATACAGCTTGGTAGGCCTAACCATCACTTGACTAAGATGGTTAATTACATAGCACATATTCAGTCGTGTGTTCACTGAGTACATGAGTGAACCCACAAACTGCATGTAAAAAGTAGCTTCTACTACTTCGCTTGAAGTATCATCCTCCTTCCTCTAGTTACCTGTTAGAGGAGTATCCATGGGTTTGCTTCTCTCCATGCAAAATCTTCTGAGTATCTCGTTGAGATACTTTCCCTGAGACACAAACAACTCCCCATCTCCCTGCCATACCTTGATGCCAAGAAATTAATGCATGAGCCCCATGTCCTTCATCTCAAAATCTTTTTCAAGTTCCTCCTTGCAAGACTTTATCAACTGATCATCACCTATCAGTATGAGATCATCAACATAAAGTACGATTTTTTACAATTTACCTTCCACCACTATGTGGTATATGTTCGCATCCTTTTCACTCTTCGTGGAGCCCAACTCATTGAAGTAGATATTTATCCTAGTGTACCAAGCACTAGGTGCTTGCTTCAGCCCATACAACGATCTCTTGAGCTGACACACATGCGACTCACGGTCAAGGGTTTCAAAACCTTTAGGATGGTTTATGTACACCTCTTCCTCAATCATTCCATTAAGTAAGGGTATATTCACATCCATCTGATGTATCTTCCAACCCATTTGTGACGATAGTGCCAATATAGATCTAATTGACGAGTACCTTGCAATAGGAGCAAAGGTCTCATCATAGTCAATCTCCTCTACTTGTTAAAAGCCATGGGCCACAAATCTAGCCTTATGCTTCTCCACACTACCATCTACAGCTTGATTTACCTTGTAAAGACAACAGGACCTCACCACTGACTTGTCCTCCAGTCTGGGGACTAGATCCCAAACATTGTTGCGAACTATGGAGTCTTACTTCTCCACCATGGCATCAACCCAAACCGACAGCTACACTACTTCCTTAAAGGAAGATGTCTCTGTCACAACACATTCACCCATAAGATCCATATATCCAGTGTACCTCTCAGGTGACCTCCTCTACCTGTGTTGAGAAGTGGGTGCTCCCACATTCTCTCGTGCATCATCCAACAATCTGTCAGCCTCTCTACTGTGCTTTCTTCCCTCTCTAGAAGACTCTACCTGAGTGGCTGTCTCCACTTCTGGATCCTCTGCATGTGGTTGCTCCACATCATGGTAAGGTTCCTCAACCTTAGGAGCTAAAATCTTCTCATCCACATGTAGCTCAAGCTCCCTCTAAATGGAAACTCGCATGGCCTTCTCCTCATAGAATCTGACATCCCTGCGAACCAATGCCATCCTATTGGTCAGTAAGTACACCTGATAGTCATGAGGTGTATCAGTCTACCCCACAAATATCCCAAACTCTGTTGTAGTCTCAAGATTCTTCCATGCATCTTTATTCACATGTAAATATACCAATGAACCAAAAATCCTAAAGTGACCAAAATTTGGCCTCTTACTGGAATAAGCCTCCTCTCAGGTCTTCATCTCAAGTATCTACTATGGGCTACAATTTTGAACATAACCATTATGTTGCATGCCTCAGCCCACAACTGTTGTGCTAGGCGATGATCATGCAACATCACCCTTGTTGCCCCTACTATGCTTTTGTTCTTCCTCTCGTCCACCCCATTCCGCTGAGGGTTATCGGGTGTCGTCAACTCCCATTTAATCCCTTCTGTTGCATATAAGTTATTAAACTCATTTGAGACATAGTCACCACCATTATCAATCCATAGGGCTTTTACCTTCTTGCCTGACTCTTTCTCCACCAATGCTTTAAAATCACAAAACTTTGTGAAAGTTTGATCCTTTTTCTGCATGAAAAATATCCTGCATTTACGAGAATATTCATCAACAAATATAACATAATGCAAGTGTTTGTTCATGGATACTGTCAAGAATGGTCCACACACATCTAAATGTACTCGTTCTAAAATAGCCTCTACTCAACTATCTCTTTCATGAAAGGAAGACTCGGTGTATTTTCCCAAAGTACACCCCTTGAATGTATCAACTTACTCAAGCGTACCTTTAGGAAAGCCGATAGAGATCTACTGCAATATCTTCAAAGCCCCATGATGCAAGTGGCCCAATTGCCTATGCCACAACATGCCAATGTCTCAGCTTTTCACTCTTTCTTCTTTTGTGCTCAAAGTAGGACACTCCTCTACCTCCATCTTGTAGAGGTTCTTCACCCGAATCCCTATCTTGTTTACTTGAAAAATGGCTATGTGTCGAAGGAACGCCTTTCCTTTCAAGAAGATCACATCATAGCCTCTAGCCTCAAGCATGGAAATGGATGCCAAGTTCTTCTTTAGCCCAGGCACATACATAAAATTCTTCAAGGTGAGTGGATCCCCATGCTTCCTCTGAAATGTAATCATGCTCAATCTAGTAACACTGTACTTCTTGTCATCACCCATCTCGATATGCATATGGAGATCTTTCTCTTCCAGTTCACTGAACAAATATTTGTCACCATTCATGTGGAATGAAGCTCCATTTTCTAAGTACCATACACTCCCCCTCACTGATGACATCATACATGAAATGAGGACAATTTCCAATTCGAATTGAGAGGCCAAAGCGTCATCTGCCGCTCCTTCTGAGGACTTCTTCTTGGACTTCTTGAGTGGACAATTTGTAGAAAAATGGCCCAAATCATGACAATGAAAGCACTTAACCTTCGTCATGTCTTTATTCTTACCTCCATGATAAGAATCCAATTTTGAATGGGAAGATTTACCTCTCCCCTTATTCAACTTAATCGCTAAGGCATAGTTCTCTTCATCATTAGTCTTTGATGAAGATCCATCCCTGGTGTTCCTCTTGATCTCCCCCCGCATCAAATTTGACCATAGTCGCTCCCAATTCGTCAGCTTCTCACAACCATTGACAGAGTCCTCATAACTATGCCAACTCTTTGGGATTCCTAGAAGATCAAGTTTCACCATATCATCCTTAGAAACCATGATTCCAACACTTCCAAGTTCATCATGACATTAAGTGAACTTGGTCAAGTATTTTGGAATAGTCTCGCCTTTCTGCATTTTCATTTTTCAAAGTTTGTCCTTCAGCGCCAATTTCCTTTGGTCACTATTGTTCTGATACAAGTCTATGAATGTTTTCCACATAGCATACAAAGTTTCCTTCCCATGGAGACTCGAGACAATATGGTCTCGAACTCCCTCAAGGATTATCCACCTCGCCTTCGCCAGACACTTCTTCCATTGGGAAAAATTTTGTGCATTTGATGCTACTGGCTTAGGAATTTCTTGATCAACGAAATCCTTCAAGCCATTATCCTCTAGCATAGCCTCCATTATGTCCCTCCATGCTATAAAATTCGATCTTCCTTCCAAGGCATACTCGAGCCGCAAACCGTAGGAAGCCATATGTCGATCCTGAAGTATGTATTGAAAATTCGAATTTCACATATAAACCAAAACTCAAAACTTCAAAATCTCCTCTAGTATACTATTCTCAACTCTGATACCATGTAGAAAATCCTGTAGATTCACAAACTCATGGAATGTACTAAAGCAAAAGACAAGAATCTACTTCTACTTTCAACTAGTAGAAGCCAATAGATCAATGAAAACAATATGAACAAGAAGAATATAAATCAATGGCACATAACACAAGATGTATCTCGGGAAAGCCATTACATAGAATCTTGCTATCTTTATTACATATATCAGAAATATGAGTGAAGATACAAAGCTTGTTCTCACTAGAACAATTCTGCACAAGTATGCTCAACTCTCTCAGCTCACAAGATAGCTCAAGCTAAATCCTTAGCCTATTCAGCTGCTCTCCAAGCCCCTAATATCTTGTGTAATTCCTAGGATGAATAGCCCATATTTAAATGGAATTCATTCTTCCAAAACTGTGCAATCCAAACATAGGATCAATCTGTGATGCATGCAATATATTTACACTCTAGTAAATAATACAACTGATAGTACACTATCCCTGCACTCTAGTCTCAACTGGGTCTTTCTTAGAATCGACATGCATGAGTTTCTAATGAGGGAACCTTCAGTTAACTAGAGTAGCACTAGTGGATGCACTAGTGCACCAAATGACTGTTAGTCCTCTGTTAGTTCCAAAAACAATTTATGACTAATTTAACTAAACTTAACTCAGTAAATTGAGTGATCTAATTCCCAACTCAATTTAAACTCATACTGGATCCCTAAAACTTAGGTAGAACATATACATGACAAGGGAAATACTTCCAACTCTAAATTCCTAAGCTAATTAAGTTAATTAAACTTAATGAACTATTTACAAGTTGCTATGAGAATAGAATTCGATTTTAATTCTCAGTTTAATTCAAGGACAAATTAAACTGGAATTTATTGTTGCCATTTGTCAACATATTGAACATAATTGCAGGAGAAAATATTACATGTATGGTAGCATGATGAGAGTTGGTTGAAAATGGCAACAAGAAATGCTAAAAATAGAAGTGCTAAAAATAGCACTGCCATAAATAGCATCTCAAGTACCAGTGTTGGACATAGCAAAAAGGAATGAAAAATGGAAGTGCTAAAAATATCATTGCTATAAACAGCATTTCAGGATGGATTCCTATTTTAGTTAGTCCCTGAACTAAAATAGACAAGTAAAATTTGAATTTGTTCTTAGCAATTGTTTGTAAAATAATTAATTAATTCACCATGAGTTAATTAGTTGTAGGAAATCAAACATGAAGTCTATGTGAAAATATGCGACAG
This sequence comes from Pinus taeda, assembly GCA_000404065.3. Classification (NCBI taxonomy): domain Eukaryota; kingdom Viridiplantae; phylum Streptophyta; class Pinopsida; order Pinales; family Pinaceae; genus Pinus; species Pinus taeda. The sequence continues at coordinate 68,739 of APFE031149243.1, forward strand.
TTTCACCATTAATTGAGGAATTTATCCATTAGTTAAAGAGATAAGGATGAGTTGCAATTAGTTATCTCAGTTAACTGAGTTAAGTCCAGTTAGATTAGTTCTATCCATTTGTAGAATTAATTGTGAGTTCAGTTAGTTAATGCATGCATGCATGTAAATGTTGCACTTGATTGGGGTTTTAGGCTGAGTCCTTCCCTGGATTATTTTTATGTGTTCATGTATGATTGATTTCTCATTCTCAATTATATTTGTTCTATTTGATCTTGCTCAATTCGATTAAGCTTCCACAAAGTTTGTTGTAGAAGTAGATCTTGTATTTTGCTTTAGTATATTGCATAATCTGTTGATTTACAGTGGGAATTTCTACATGGTATCAGAGCTAACTGATCTATTGATAAATTTCTACATGATTTAAGAGAAAAGGTGATAAAGGTGAAGAACAATATACAAGAAGGGAGAAGTTCGAAGTTTGAGGTTCCTGAATATAGAAATCAATTTCTTATCACATCTCAATTTCACCCATGGCGTTCAGCGGTTTAAGAATCGAATATTCTCTTGATGGCAGTTCGAATTTTATAGCCTGGAAGGATCACATGGAAGTAGTATTAGAGGATAATAGTCTAAAGGAATTCATTGATCAAGAAGTCCCCAAGCTAACTGATGCTACTGAATTGGTGGAATGGAAGAAATGTGTGGCTAGAGCAAGGAGAATCCTTCTGGAGGGAGTTCGAGACCACATAGTCTCAAGTCTCCATGGGAAGGAGACACTGTTTTCGATGTGGAAAACATTGAAAGATCTATATCAAAATAGCAGCGATCAGAGGAAGCTGGTTCTAAAAGACAAGCTTCAGAAAATCAAGTGTGAAAAGGGCAACACGATCTCTACATATCTAAATAAGCTCACCATCTATAGGGATGAGCTTGGAAGTGTAGGGATCATGACCGCTGATGATGACATGGTTAGTCTTACTCTCCTCGGTCTTCCTAAGAGCTGGCATAGCTACCAAGACTCAGTAAATGGAAGAGAAAAACTACCAGATTGGGAATGAATTTGGTCGGATCTGATGCAGGAGGAGATAAGAAGAAGCACTAGAGGTGGATCTTCTTCATCCAAGGAGGATGAAGAAGATTGTGCCTTAGAGAGTAAGGCAAAGAAAGGGAAGGAGAAGGATTCTCATCCCAAATCCAATTCTTCCCATGGTGGGAATAAGTTTGACAAATCGAAATGTGATGCTTTCGTTGTCATGAGGTGGGCCATTTTGCTACAAATTGTCCACTGAAGAAATCCAAGATGGGATCGAAGGAAGGGTATAAAGGAGGCATTGGCCTCACAATTCGAGTTGTATTTCACCCTCTTTGCATACATGGTTTCATCCATGGTGGGATGTGGTTGGTTTCTTGACAGTGGAGCTTCATTCGACATGATCGATGATAAGATTTTGTTCAGTACCTTGAAGGAGAAAGATCTCCAGATACTCATAGCGATGGGTAATGATGAAAAGTATAGTTTCTCAAGAGTAGGCACAATTGTTTTTCAGAGGGAGCATGGAGCTTACATTACCTTGAAAGATGTGAAGTATGTTCCAGGACTGAGGAAAAAATTGGTATCGATTGCAATGCTGGAAGATAAAGGCTATGATGTAGTCTTCAGTAAGGGAAAGGTTTTTCTTAGACACATCACCATGAGACAGGTGAAGCAGATCAGTTCACGAGTCAAGAACATGTATGCTCTTGAGGTTCAAGATGCATGCAAAGCCTTGAGGAGCAAGGCAATTGATGGAGACTTGGTGGTTGAGAGGGAGAGTACATTACCTCTCAACATGCAGCACTAGAAGAAGTCTCTGACAATTGTGAAGAAGCCACAATTGGCGAAGCAGCTTCAAGAGGTTGTGGAGGAGCCACAACTGGTGAAGCCGAGAGGACATCGAGTAGAGACATCTACTCATGTAGAGACCTCCAGTAGGGGGAAATTTTGAGCCAGTTTGGTAGAGAGATCACATGCATCCATACCTCTAGGTAGGAGGTGGGGCGATGTGGAGTGATAGTCCCAAGAAGGCTGGAATAGGGGTAGGATGATTGAGGTACCCAACCTCTTTGATTAGACCTTGCTACGGGAGACTAGATGAGGAGTAGCAAGAATAGCTGAGTGGGTAGAGGCAGATGCAGATGGAGCGGCAGAGACAACTACAATGTAGGAATCCCAAGACAGTGTAGAGCTAGTAGGCTGCAACAATGCGAGATGCATGGAGTGTTGCAGCAGCTCAGAGGTCACAGAGGGAGCACTTGTCAGCAGCAGAGGAAGCTTCAGTATCAAAGTATATTTCTATCCCAACAAGGAAGTCAGTTGGTAGATTTTTTGTTTCTAGTGTTGCTGGAGCAATAACACTTAGGAGAAGTGTTGCATGCAAAACATTCCAAAGGTTCAAGATTTGGTTCGAGTTGAATGCCTTTCTTATTGAGAGGCAACGTTGAAAATGGCAACAAGAAATGCTAAAAATAGAATTGCTAGAAATAGCATATCAGGTACCAGTGTTGGACATAGCAACAAGGAATGATAAATGGAAGTGCTAAAAATATCATTTCAGGATGGATTCCTATTTTAGTTAGTCCCTGAACTAAAATAGAGAAGTAAAATTCGAATTTTATCTTAGCAGTTATTTGTAAAATAATTAATTAATTCACCATGAGTTAATTAGTTGTAGAAAATCAAACATGAAGTCTATGTGAAAACATCCAATAGTTTCTCCATTGATTGAGGAATTTATCCATCAGTTAAAGAGATAAGGATGAGTTGTAATTAGTTAGCTCAGTTAACTGAGTTAAGTCTAGTCAGATTAGTTCTAATAGTTTGTAGAATTAATTGTGAGTTCAGTTAGTTAATGCATTCATGCATGTAACTGCTGCACTTCAGATAACTGAATATTATCTCATAAATAACTCATGCATGTCAGTTCAGACAGAGACCTAGTTGAGATCAGAGGAAGGAACAATTTACTATCAGTTGGAGGATTTTTCCTATATAGGAAACTCATCCATGCAGAAGGAATTATCTCCTTTAGGTTTGTGCAGTTATTTCTGAGCCAAGTGAGCAGTTTGAGGTGGGAATTCACACAAGTGGAAGCACTGGACCCCAAAAAAAGTTGCACAAGGAAGTAGGAGGCTTGGAGGGCAGAGGAGAAGGTTTCTGAGAAGCCTTTGAATACATATGAGCCGCAGTTGGATTGCAGAGAGAGCAGGATAACTTGAGAGCTCATTCTTTTTGTAACTTGAACATATTTCCACTTGTCTGATAATACAGAGATTGGGGTTTTAGGCTGAGGCTTTCCCTGGAATATTATTCTATGTTCATGTGTTATTGGTTTCTCATTCTCAGTTATATGTGTTCTATTTGATCTTACTCAATTCGATTAAGCTTCCGCAAAGTTTGTTATAGAAGTAGATCTTGTATTTTCCTTTAGTATATTGCATTATCAAGTGATGTACAGTGGGAATTTCTATAGAGGTATCATCAACTGAAGAAGAGATTGCAACAACAAGGCGAAGATGATAAGGATGAGGAGTACCACTTACAACAAATGGCTTGGTTAGATTCAAGAGTAGGATCTATGTGCCTGACAGTGGTGAATTGAAGAAGCTTATTTTGGGAGAGTTTCATGTTAATTCATATTCAGGCCACCCATGATACTAGAAGAGTTTGATAACTATCAAGAAGTTCTACGATTGGCATAATTTGAATAAAGAGGGTGTTGAATTTGTTGCTATGTGCTTGGAATTCCAACAGGTGAAAGTTGAATGCAATCATCCAACTGGTTTGTTGCAGCCTATCCATTTCTGGAATGTAAATGGGAGGTCATTTCCATGGATCTCATTACAATATTTCCAAGGACATCAAGGCAACATGACTCCACATGGTGGTGTTTAACAGGTTGACCAAGGTAGTGTTTAGTCAATTTAGTGTCCTAAATTGCTTGCATAAATTATCAACCAAGGTTTGTAAGATGATGAAGTGTGGTGCACTATATGTGCTTAGTTAACCTTTTCCTTACTTCGTTGTTTTGTATTTTATGTTATTTTTGGGCGGTTTCTGTTCTTTGATGTCTAAGAATGTACAACCTAAACTATGAGAAAATTTAAGTGAATCTAATGAATTTTAAAGGAAAGGATTCCTAAGTTAATCTAATTTCCTAAAATCGACCAAGAATTGTTGGCTAGTTAGAACCTAATAAAAACATAGCATCTATCTCATCTTACCATTAGTCCTAATCTATGGATCTAATTCGTAAAACCAAGAATGAAATTGATGCAGAAGGTAACTCAATAATTGCATTCATTAAACATTCAACCATTCAATTTTGTAATATGATTAAATCAATCTCCTTGAAATGAGTTTTTGGAATATCAGTGATGCAACTAAGTGAGGGTCTGAAAGAAAAAAGGTAAAAGCAAGTAAAACTAATTGTAAACAACTAATGTATTTTTTTACTTTCTCCAACATTCAAATGTGAAGCATTAACCTCTTGAAGTGTTGTGGAAGAAATCAATTATACCTTAGTTCCTAAGTTCCTAGGAAAATAACAATGTACTAAGTAAATTCAATCATTGTATGAATTGGACATTTAACCATTTAGTTTCAGATCATCATCATCTTGAAATGGCTTTTGAAAACATCTATTAACACAGTTAATTGACAATTTTGTTCTAAGAAAATGAATGACAAAACAGTAAGAAAACTAAGCAACTATGTATTCTTATTATTTCAATCTTAATTCAGTTTGGAAACATAATCATTTTTCTCCACGAAAAATCTTAGAAAAACAAGGTTGCACAGTTGTGATTCATCATTATGCTATTGATTAAAAACTGAAATGAAATATCATCCTAATTTAGAAAACAAATTTGCTAAAAACAGAGTAATGGAAATTGAACTAAAAAGAACAAATGAAAAACCTCCTTCAGTGCAAGGGCCCTCTTCAACTGACACGGTTGGAATGCTAGCTAGTTAAGGATGCACTTTAAATGATCATTGGCAACATGAAGTTTGTATTATAAAAAAATTAAGTCTAAATACAGGGTATCAGCAAAAAGCTTGAACTTAACGTAATTAGTTCTAACTTCTAACTACTTCTCGGTTCCATGTAACTGATATTTATAGGAAAATAACATAACTGTTTATGAGAAAAACTTGTTACAGGTGGCTAATTCGAATTAAATCTAACATGATTGTTTATGAGAAAAACTTGCTACAGGTGCCTAATTCGAATTGCAATATGACTGTTTAAGCTTTTGATAAGCTATAGGTGGCTAATTCAAATTAAATTTGCAAAAAAACTATCAGAATCTTGGTTAGCTATGAAAGAGAAAATCAAGAGTCCTACTAATTCCGAATAACGTGTTTTTACTCCATATTTGACCATGACCTTAGGCTTGATTTTCTGTTGATCTAGATCGAGTGAATAGGATAGAATCCATGTGGAGATGATTCTAGAAATGCCCATGTGGCCCAATTCTTCACTCGACACCTGGAACCTGCCAAACCATGAGAGTAGCTACAGAATCCACAATTAGTTGCAGAATAGGTTGTGTTCTATAGCTAATTTACAAAAATATATTCAAATAGCAACATGAAAATATAATATGTCGATGAATTTAATGCTTTCCTTAAGACAAAACCTAGCATTTATCATTGATTGGGTGTGTAATATTATGAGAAAGTGAGGGAAAAAGGTGAGAAAAAAAATTTCAAGGAGAGGGTAATTCTGAAGTTCAACATACCCTGACTGCAAAATCATTGCATGTCCTCATGCAATTTGCCAAAAATTTGTGTTCTTTCTCCCTAATGCATTTTCTTAGACACCTCTGCTAGTACATCCAATTTCTTTCTTTTGTTCTTCTTTGAAGTGACTGTCATTCCGGGCTTTCTCATAAGAATCTTGTACTTAAGGTTAATGACTGCTCTATTCAAAATCATATTCTTTCTTTTCAATTTCCTATTTTTCTTATACCACAGTCCTAGAAGCAGAATGGTATTATCGTGAATTGCCTTGTCCAATTTGTTTTGTTCCTTCAAGGTCTCATTCTCCTGTTTGATATGTCTGTTCAATATCTCTAATTCATAAATTCCTATTTGAGAGAATCAATTAGAGGTTCTTGTGAATTGACAAATGGTTTTGGGTCATTGAGGTACTTCTCTTCTCTAGTGATTCTATGTAGTCATATATTTGTTGCTGCACTAGGTCTATGCCTGGAGATCTTCCACTTGGGCTACCTTCAAAATGATGAAAAGGAGAATTTTGATGACTCTGTGCAGAAGAGATGTTAACAGGAGATGGTTCTAGGGTTTCCTTGTCTAAATTTATAAACTCTATCCCTTTTTAAGATGTTTTCTTTACCAAACCTCAGAGTCTAGAGCTTCTTCTAAGTTGTGGAGGACTTACATTCTCCTCATTTGTGACCTTTCTCTCCTTTCTTATCTCCCTTATTGATTTGATTTTCTTCCTAATTTCTGTCAACTCTTCATAGATTAAATTTTCATCATCTTTCTGCAATGAAGACTCAAGTCTGTTTTCAATACCGGTCATCTTTCTTCTATTTCTTTTGTCATTACCTTCTTTAGGTGACTCTGGTGCTTCTTGGAAATTGTTTCTAATAAGAAAATTCTCCCAAGTATCTCCTATGCTTTTTAAATGAAACTCAATCAGTATCTTTACTAGCCCATGATGATACAAGGTTGTATCTATGAACAGTATTCCCTTTTGCACAGTTGTGGCCACCCTTATTAAACTATTTAGCAGGAAGAAAGGAAGATTGGTTTCTCCATTATCTATGAAATTCATTAGTAAACGGATATGGTAGACATACATGCAATCAAACCTCCCCCCACAAGTGATAAATTTATATAATACCAAGAGCATGTTCCTCCACTTACTTTTAAGAGCTGAAATGGGAACTCCTTTTCTAAAAACAGAGACATCCATACCTGGGTTTTTTAGTATTACTTTCCATGATTCATTGTGGAAATCCTTGTTCTTGAACCATCTTTCACCATGCCTTGGAAGTTCTGTAGCCTTGGTCATGAATGACTCAGTCACTGCAAACTTGATATCTCCAATTTCTACCTCTTTGTCATCAAAAGATCAAGCAAAATATTTTGTAATCTCCTTATGAAAACCATCAAATTTCTCGATGAATTTAAGCGATCCAGCTTTCTGCAACATTTCTTTGAGTTGTGGATATCCTTCCATGTACTTTTCTCCTACTGGTTCTGATCTGAAAATTAGCCCCATGCCTTCTACTACGCAAAGTTCTCAACCTTCATAATTACCCTTCCTGGTTTTACGAAATGAATTGGCTGCGAATATGGTGAAAGAATCGCAGGTTCATATGAAATGAATAGATGGTAGGGGTTTTGGAGACACGTAGAAAAGTATGTCATGTCGTAGTCATGACCATTAATAATTAACGTGGGAGTTAATTATGGACCACTATGTGAGAAAACATGGAGGATGTGGCGAATATGTAGTATGATGGAGATTGCAATCAAATCAAATGATGATTCATCAGGGAAACATATGAATATCCATATTATATATACTTTATGTTTTAACGTTGCTTTTTAAAATAATTTTTTTCACTTTACCTTTTAGAACTTAACCTTTTCATTTGTTGTTTTCCTTGTTGTTGATCTGTAGGTACCCTTTTAGGATATTGGTCTTCAAAACAAGATTCTTCAATTTCTTGCAATCACCATTTGTTTGTAAGTTGTATAATTATGCCAGAGCTATTGAATGAGATATGGTTGTAGAATCAATTTAGTTGTAGAATGGAATCAACTATGGAACATGATAAATATGAAGTATGGCTATGGAACATTAATGTGAAATGAAATGGAAATGGAATATGACAGTGAAATGGAATGAAAGTTGAGTGAGATGGAATGAAACTATAAAGTAAAATGAAAATGGGGTGAGATGGAATGAGACTGTAAAATGAAATGAATTTGTAGATTATGAACTACAAATGAATGTAGCTTTATGTCACTACTTATTACAAAAAGGAAATGGAAAATATAGCATGTCAGAAATCTCTGATTTTCTTGTATTTTACGTATAAGTATGCCAATTAATGATTGGTTTTCATACTTATACATTTTATTATTATTATTATTATTTATTTTTATTTATATATTAATATATATATAATATATATAAATATATTATATATATATAATATATATATATAATATAATATAGAATATCTAATATATATATATATACAGGAAAAATAAAAGCTAAGTTAGTGGAGAAGAAGAATTCTTCTTCACCAACTTTATTTCATTGTTATCTTGGAAAATCTTGATAAAATCCTCTCTTGAATTGGCTTATGATATATCTTCAACTGATGACCATTCACAAGAGGAGGTACCTTTCTTTCATCTATTTTCCTTATACTCACTACTCCACTATTAAAGACTTCTTCAATCTCATATGGCCCAAGCCAATGAGTCTGAAACTTTCCCTAAAAACCTTTGATTTTGAATTGAACAAAAGTGCACAATCCCCTGCTTGAAACTTCTTCTCCTTGATATACTTATCATGCCATTTAGCCCTTTTCTATAGGACTAAACTGGTTCTTTGAACTGCGTCTTGCCTGATTTAATCAAGCTCATTAAGTTGCTCCAATCTATGTTTCTGTGTTTCTGATAAATCTAGTACCAATTGGACTGCCATCTTGAAAGTTTTGATTTGAAACTCTATAGGGAACAAGACTTGCTTCCCATAAACAAGCTTATGGGGAGTATGTCTTGTGGCGAGCCTCCATTTAGTTCTGTAGGCCCATAAGGCTTCAGGAAGCCTTTCTGCCCAATCTCTTCTGTGTAGATGTATAGTCTTAGTAATAATTCCTCCAATCACCTTATTGGTAGATTCAACTTGACCATTTGCTTGTGGATGATAAGGAGTAGACTTTTTGTGTTTCATATTGTAATCTTCCACACTACCATCTGCAGCTTGATTTACCTTGTAAATACAATGGGATCTCACCACTGACTTGTCCTCCAGTCTGGGAACTACATCCCCAACACTGTTATGAACTATGGAGTCTTACTTCTCCACCATGGCATCAACCCAAACTGGCTGCTACACTACTTCTTTAAAGGAAGATGTCTCTATCACAACACATTCACCCATAAGATCCATATATCCAGTGTACCTCTCAGGTGACCTCCTCTACCTGTGTTGAGAAGTGGGTGCTCCCACATTCTCTCGTGCATCATCCAACAATCTGTCAGCCTCTCTACTATGCTTTCTTCCCTCTCTAGAAGACACTACCTGAGTGGATGTCTCCACTCCTAGATCCTCTGCATGTGGTTGCTCCACATCATGCTAAGGCTCCTCAACCTTAGGAGCTAAAATCTCCTCATCCAGATGTAGCTCAAGCTCCATCTCAATGGAAACTTGCATGGCCTTCTCCTCATAGAATTTGACATCCCTACAAACCAATGCCATCATGTTGGTCAGTAAGTACACCTGATAGTCGTGAGGTGTATCAGTCTACCCCACAAATATCCCAAACTCTGTTGGAGGCTCAAGCTTCTTCCATGCATCTTTATTCACATGGAAATATACCAATGACCCAAAAATCCTAAAGTGACCAAAATTTGGCCTTTTACCGGAATAAGCCTCCTCTCGGGTCTTCATCTCAAGTATCTACTGTGGGCTACAATTTTGAACATAAACCATTGTGTTGCTTTCCTCAGCCCACAACTATAGTGCTAGGCCCTGATCAATCAACATCACCCTTGTTGCCCCTACTATGCTTTTGTTCTTCCTCTCGTCCACCCCATTCCGCTGAGGGTTATCGGGTGTAATCAATCCCATTTAATCCCTTCTATTGCATATAAGTTATTAAACTCATTTGAGACATAGTCACCACCATTATCAATCCATAGGGCTTTGACCTTCTTGTCTCACTCTTTCTCCACCAATGCTTTAAACTCACAAAACTTTTTGAAAGTTTGATCCTTTTTCTCCATGAAAAATATCCCACATTTACGAGAATATTCATCAACAAATATAACATAATACATGTGTTTGTTCATGGATACTGTCAAGAATGGTCCACACACATCTAAATGGACTCGTTCTAAAATAGCCTATGCTGGACTGTCTCTTTCATGAAAGGAATACTTGGTGTATTTTCCCAAATTATACCCCTTGAATGTATCAACTCGCTCAAGCGTACCTTTAGGAAGGCCGGTAGAGATCTACTGCAACATGTTCAAAGCCCCATGATGCAAGTGGCCCAATTACCTATGCCACAACATGCCAATGTCTCAACTTTTCACTCTTTCTGCTTTTGTGCTCAAAGCAGCACACTCCTCTACCTCCATCTTATAGAGGTTCTTCACCCGAATCCCTATCTTGTTTACTTGAAAAATGGCTATGTGTTGAAGGAACGCCTTTCCTTTCAAGAAGATCACATCATAGCCTCTAGCCTCAAGCATGGAAATGGATGCCAAGTTCTTCTTTAGCCCAGGCACATACATAACATTCTTCAAGGTGAGTGGATCCCCATGCTTCCTCTAAAACGTAATCATGCCCAATCCAGTAACATTGTACTTCCCTCCATCACCCATCTCGATATGCATATGGATATCTTTCTCTTCCAGTTCATTGAACAAATATTTGTCGCCATTCATGTGGAATGAAGCTCCATTTTCTAAGTACCATACACTCCCCCTCATTGATGACATCATACATGAAATGAGGAAAATTTCCAATTCGAATTGAGAGGCCAAAGCCTCATCCACCGCTCCTCCCGAGGACTTCTTCTTGGACTTCTTGAGTGGACAATTTGTAGCAAAATGGCCCAATTCATGACAATGAAAACACTTAACCTTCGTCATGTCTTTATTCTTACTTCCATGATAAGAATCCAATTTGGAATGGGAAGATTTCCCTCTCCCCTTATTCACCTTAATCGCTAAGGCACAGTTCTCTTCATCATCAGTCTTTGATGAATATCCATCCCTAGTGTTCCTCTTGATCTCCTACCGCATCAAATTTGACCATAGTCACTCCCAATCCGTCAGCTTCTCACAACCATTGACAGAGTCCTCATAACTATGCCAACTCTTTGGGATTCCTAGAAGATCAAGACTCACCATATCATCTTTGGAAACCATGATTCCAACACTCCCAAGTTCATCACAACATTAAGTGAACTTGGTCAAGTATTTTGGAATAGTCTCACCTTCCTCCATTTCATTTTGCAAAGTTTGTCCTTCAGTGACAATTTCCTTTAGTCACTATTGTTCTGATACAAGTCTGTGAATGTTTTCCACATAGCATACAGAGTTTCCTTGCCATGGAGACTCGAGAGAATATGGTCTCAAACTCCCTCAAGGATTATCCACCTCTCCTTCGCCAGACACTTCTTCCATTGGGAAACATTTTGTGCATCTGATGCTACTAGCTTAGGAATTTCTTGATCAATGAATTCCTTCTAGCCATTATCCTCTAGCACAACCTCCATTATGTCCCTCCATGCTATAAAATTCGATCTTCCTTCCATGGCATACTCGAGCCGCAAACCGTAGGATGCCATATGTTGATCCTGAAGTATGTATTGAAAATTAAAATTTCACTTATAAACCAAAACTCAAAACTTCAAAATCTCCTCTAGTATACTATTCTCAGCTCTGATACCATGTAGAAAATCCTGTAGATTCACAAACTCATGGAATCTACTAAAGCAGAAGACAAGAATATACTTCTACTTTCAACCAGCAGAAGCCAATAGATCAATGAAAACAATATGAGCAAGAAGAAGATAAATCAATGGCACATAACACAAGATGTATCTCGAGAAAGCCATTGCACAAAATCCTACTATCTTTATTACATATATCAGAAATATGAGTGAACATAAAAAGCTTGTTCTCATTAGAACAATCCTGCACGAGTATGCTCAACTCTCTCAGCTCATAAGATAGCTCAAGCTAAATCCTTAGCCTATTCAGCTGCTCTCCAAGCCCCTAATATCTTGTGTAATTCCTAGGATGAGTAGCCCATATTTAAATGGAATTCATTCTTCCAAAACTATGCAATCCAAACATAGGATCAATCTGTGATGCATGCATGATATTTACACTCTAGTAAATAATACAATTGATAGTACACTATCCCTGCACTCTAGTTTCAACTGGGTGTTTCTCAGAATCGACATGCCTGAGTTTCTAATGAGGGAACCTTCAGTTAACTAGAGTAGCACTAGTGGATGCACTAGTGCACCAACTGACTAATTTAACTAAACTTAACTCAGTAAATTGAGTGATCTAATTTCCAACTCAATTTAAACTCATACTGGACCCCTAAAACTTAGGTAGAACATATATATGACTAGAGAAATACTTCCAACTCGAAATTCCTAAGCTAATTAAGTTAATTAAACTTAATGAACTATTTACAAGTTGCTATGAGAATAGAATTCGATTTTAATTCTTAGTTTAATTCAAGGACAAATTAAACTGGAATTTATTATTGCCATTTGTCAACATATCAGACATAATTGCAGGATAAAATATTACATGTATGGTAGCATGATGAGAGGTTGTTGAAAATGGCAACAAGAAATGATAAAAATAAAAGTGCTAAAAATAGCACTGCTACAAATAACATCTCAGGTACCAGTGTTGGACATAGCAACAAGGAATGAAAAATGGAAATGCTAAAAATATCATTGCTATAAACAGCATTTCGGGATGGATTCCTATTTTAGTTAGTCCCTGAACTAAAATAGAGAAGTAAAATTCGAATTTGATCTTAGCAGCTATTTGTAAAATAATTAATTAATTCACCATGTGTTAATTAGTTGTAGGAAATCTAACATGAAGTCTATGTGAAAACATGTCACAATTTCTCCATTGATTGAGGAATTTATCCATCAGTTAAAGAGATAAGGATGAGTTGTAATTAGTTATCTCAGTTAACTGAGTTAAGTCCAATTAGATTAGTTCTATCAGTTTGTAGAATTAATTGTGAGTTCTGTTAGTTAATGCATGCATGCATGGAACTACTGCACTTCAGATAACTGAATATTCTCTCATAAATAAATCATGCATGTCAGTTTAGATAGAGACCCAGTTCAGATCATAGGAAGGGACAATGTACTATCAATCGGAGGATTTTTTCTATATAGGAAGCTCATCCATGTAGAAGGAATTATCTCCTTTAGGTTTGTGCAGTTATTTCTGAGCCAAGTGAGCAGTGTGATGTGGGAATTCACACAAGTGGAAGCACTGGACCCCAGGAAAAACTGCGCAAGGAAATAGGAGGATTGGAGGGCAGAGGAGAAGGTTTTTAAGAATACTTTGACTGTCTATGAGCAGTAGTTGGATTGCAGAGAGAGAAGGATAGCTTGAGAGCTGATTCTTTTTGTAACTTGAACATATTTCCACTTGTATGATAATACAGAGATTGGGGTTTTAGGCTGAGTCTTTCCCCGGATTATTTTCTTGTGTTCATGTATGATTGATTCTCATTCACAGATATATGTGTTCTATTTGATCTTGCTCAATTCGATTAAGCTTCCACAAAGTTGGTTGTAGAAGTATATCTTGTATTTTGCTTTAGTATATTGCATAATCTCTTGATCTACGGTGGGAATTTCTACATGGTATCAGAGCTAACTGATCTATAGATAAATTTCTACATGGTTTTAGAGCAAAGGTGATAAAGGTGAAGAACAGTATACAAGAAGGGAGAAGTTCCAAGTTTGAGGTTCCTGAATATAGAAATCAATTTCTTATCACATCTCAATTTCACCCATGGCGTTCAACTGTTTAAGACTCGAATATGCTCTTGATGGCAGTTCAAATTTTATAGCTTGGAAGGATCGCATGCAACCAGTATTAGAGGATAACGGTCTAAAGGACTTCATTGATCAAGAAGTCCCCAAGCCGACTGATGGTACTGAATTGGTGGAATGGAAGAAATGTGTGGCTAGAGCAAGGAGAATCCTTCTGGAGGGAGTTCGAGTTAAATTTGTAACAAAATTATCAGAATCATGGTTAGCTATGAAAGAGAAAATCAAGAGTCCTACTACTTCCGGATAACGTGTTTTGACTCCATATTTGACCATGACCTTAGGCTTGATTTTCTGTCGATCTAGATCGAGTGAATAGGATAGAATCCATGTGGAGATGATTCTAGAAATGCCCATGTGGCCCAATTCTTCATTTGACACCTGGAATCTGCCAAACCATGAGAGTAGCTACGGAATCCACAATTAATTGCAGAATAGGTTATGTTCTATAGCTAATTTACAAAAATCTATTCAAATAGCGAGAACATGAAAATATAATATGTCGATGATTTTAATGCTTTCCTTAAGACAAAGCCTAGCATTTATCATTGATTGGGTGTGTAATATTATGAGAAAGTGAGGGAAAAAGGTGAGAAAACAAATGTCAAGGAGAGGGTAATTCTAATGTTCAACATACCCCAACTGCAAAATCATTGCATTTCCTCATGCAATTTGCCAAAAATGTGGGTTCTTCCTCCCTAATGCATTTTCTTAGACACCTCTGCTAGTACATCCAATTTCTTTCTTTTGTTCTTCTTTGAAGTGACTGTCATTCTGGGCTTTCTCATAAGAATCTTGTACTTAAGGTTAATGAATGCTCTGTTCAAAATCATATTCTTTCTTTTCAATTTCCTGTTTTTCTTATACGACAGTCCTAGATGCAGAATGGTATTATCGTGAATTGCCTTGTCCAATTTATTTTGTTCCTTCAAGGTCTCATTCTCATGTTTGATATGTCTGTTCAATATCTCTATTTCATAAATTTCCTATTTGAGAGAATCAATTAGAGGTTATTGTGAATTGACAGAAGGTTTTGGGTTCATTGAGGTACTTCTCTTCTCTAGTGATTCTATGTAGTCATATATTTGTTGTTGCACTAGGTCTATGCCTGGAGATATTCTACTTGGGCTACCTTCAAAATGATGAAAATGAGAATTTTGATGACTGTGTGCAGAAGAGATGTTAACAAGAGATGGTTCTGGGGTTTCCTTGTGTAAATTTATAAAATCTGTCCCTTTTTATGATGTTTTCTTTACCAAACCTCAGAGTCTAGAGCTTCTTCTAAGTTGTGGAGGACTTACATTCTCCTCATTTGTGACCATTTTCTCCTTTCTTATCTTCCTTCTTGACTTGATTTTCTTCCTAATTTCTGTCAGTTCTTCATAGATTAAATTTTCATCATCTTTCTACAATGAAGACTCAATTCTGTTTTCAATACCAGTCTTCTTTCTTCTATTTCTTCTGACATTATCTTCTTTAGGTGAATCTGTTGTTTCTTGGAAATTGTTTCTAATAATTAAATTCTCCCAAGTATCCCCTATTATTTTTAAATGAAACTCAATCAATATCTTTATTAGCCCATGATGATACAAGGTTGTATCTATGAGTTGTATTCCCTTTTGAACAGTTGAGGCAATCCTTCTTAAACTATTTAGCAAGAAGAAAGGAAGATTGGTTTCTCCATTATCTAAGAAATTCATTAGTAAATGTATATGGTAGACATACATGCAACCAAACCTCCTCTCACAAGTGATAAATTTCTATAATACCAAGAGCATGTTCCTCCACTTACTTTTAAGAGTTGAAATGGGAATTCCTTTTCTAAAAACAGAGACATCCATACCTGGGTTTTTGATTATTACTTTCCATGATTCATTGTGGAACTCCTTGTTCTTGAACCATCTTTCACCATGCCTTGGAAGTTTTGTAGCCTCGGTCATGAATGACTTAGTCACTATAAACTTGATATCTCCAATTTCTACCTCTTTGTCTTCAAAAGATCAAGCAAAAAATTTTGTAATCTCCTTATGAAAGCCATCAAATTTCTCGATGAATTTAAGCCATCCAGCTTTCTGCAACATTTCGTTGAGCTGTGGATATCCTTCCATGTACTTTGCTCCTACTGGTTCTGATCTAACAATTAGCCCCATGCCTTCTACTACGCAAAGTTCTCAACCTTCAAAATTACCTTCCCGGTTTGACAAAATGAATTGGCTGCGAATATGGTGAAAGAATTGTGGGTTCGTATGAAATGAATAGATGGTAGGGGTTCTGGAGACACGTAGAAAAGTATCGCATGTCGTAGTTATGACCATTAATAATTAAAGTGGGAGTTAATTATGGACCATTATGTGAGAAAATATGGAGGATGTGGCGGATATGTAGTATGATGGAGATTGCAATCAAATCAAATGATGATTCGTCAAGGAAACATATGAATATCCATATTATATATACTTTATGTTTTAACCTTGCTATTTAAAATAATTTTTTGCACCTTACCTTTTATAACTTAACCTTTTCATTTGTTGTTTTCCTTGTTGTTGATCTGTAGGTACCCTTTTAGGATATTGGTCTTCAGAACAAGATTCTTCAATTTCCTGCAATCATCATTTGTTTGTAAGTAGTATAATTATGCCAGAGCTGTTGAATGAAATATGGTTGTAGAATCAAATTAGTTACAGAATGGAATCAGCTATGGAACATGATAAATATGAAGTATGGCTATGGAACATTAATGTGAAATGAAATGGAAATGGAATATCACAGTGAAATGGAATGAAAGTTGAGTTAGATGGAATGAAATTGTAAAGTAAAATGAAAATGGGGTGAGATGGAATGAGAGTGTAAAATCAAATGAATTTTCAGATTATGAACTGCAAATTAATGTAGCTTTATGTCACTACTTATTACAGAAAGGAAATGGAAAATATAGGATGTCAGAAATCTCTGATTTTCCAGTATTTTATGTATAAGTATGCCAATTAATTATTGGTTTTCATACTTATACATTTTATTATTATTATTATTTATTTATATATATATATATATATATATATATATATATATATAGATACAGGAAAAATAAAATCTAAGTTAGTGGAGAAGAAGAATTCTTCTTCACCAACTTCATTTCATTGTTATCTTGCAAATCTTGATAAAATCCTGTCTTGAAATTGGCTTATGATATATCTTCAACCGATGACCATTCACAAGAGGAGGTACCTTTCTTTCATCTATTGTCCTTATACTCACTACTCCATTATTAAAAATTTCTTCAATCTAATATGGCCCAAGCCAATGAGTCTGAAACTTTCCTTAAAAATCTTTGAATTTTGAATTGAACAAAAGTTCCCAATCCCCTGCTTGAAACTTCTTCTCCTTGATATACTTATCATGCCATTTAGTCCTTTGCTACTGGACTACACTGGTTCTTTGAACTGCATCTTGCCTGATTTCATCAAGCTCATTGAGTTGCTCCAATCTATGTTTTTGTGCTTCTGATAAATCCAATCCCAATTGGACTGCCATCTTGAAGTTTTTGATTTGAAACTCTATAAGGAACAGGACTTGCTTCCCATAAAAAAGCTCATGGGGAGTATGTCTTGTTGTGAGCCTCCATGTAGTTCTGTAGGCCCATAAGGCTTCAAGAAGCCTTTCTTCCCAATCTCTTCTGTGTAGATGTATAGTCTTAGTAATAATTCCTTCAATCACCTTATTGGTAGATTCAACTTGACCATTTTCTTGTGGATGATAAGGAGTAGACTTTCTGTGTTTCATATTGTAATCTTCCACACTACCATCTACAACTTGATTTACCTTGTAAAGACAACGGGACCTCACCACTGACTTGTCCTCCAGTCTAGGGACTACATCCCAAACACTGTTACGAACTATGGAGTCTTACTTCTCCACCATGGAATCAACCCAAACCGACTGCTACACTACTTCCTTAAAGGAAGATGTCTCTATCATAACACATTCACCCATAAGATCCATATATCTAGTGTACCTCTCAGGTGACCTCCTCTTTTTTTGTTGAGAAGTGGGTGTTCCCACATTCTCTCGGGCATCATCCAACAATCTGCCAGCCTCTCTACTGTGCTTTCTTCCCTCTCTAGAAGACTCTACCTGAGTGGATGCCTCCACTCCTGGATCCTCTGCATGTGGTTGCTCCACATCATACTAAGGCTCCTCATCCTTAGGAGCTAAAATCTCCTCATCCACACGTAGCTCAAGCTCCCTCTCAATGGAAACTCGCATGGCCTTCTCCTCATAGAATCTCACATCCCTGCGAACTAATGCCATCCTGTTGGTCAGTAAGTACACCTGATAGTCATGAGGTGTATCAGTCTACCCTACAAATATCCCAAACTCTGTTGTAGGCTCAAGCTTCTTCCATGCATCTTTATTCACATGGAAATATACCAATGACCCAAAAATCCTAAAGTGACCAAAATTTGGCCTTTTACCGGAATAAGCCTCCTCTCGGGTCTTCATCTCAAGTATCTACCGTGGGCTACAATTTTGGACACAAACCATTGCGTTGCATGCCTCAGCCCACAATTATAGTGATAGGCCCTGATCATGCAACATCACCCTTGTTGCCCCTACTATGCTTTTGTTCTTCCTCTCGTCCACCCCATTCCACTGAGGGTTATCAGGTGTCGTCAAGTCCCATTTAATCCCTTCTATTGCATATAAGTTATTAAACTCATTTGACACATAGTCACCACCATTATCAATCCATAGGGATTTGAACTTCTTGCCTGACTCTTTCTCCACCAATGTTTTAAACTCACAAAACTTTGTGAAAGTTTGATCGTTTTTCTACATGAAAAATATCCTGCATTTACGAGAATATTCATGAACAAATATAACATAATACATGTGTCTTTTCATGGATACTATCAAGAATGGTCCACACAAATCTAAATGGACTTGTTCTAAAATAGCCTCTGCTCAACTGTCTCTTTCATGAAAGGAAGACTCAGTGTATTTTCCCAAAGTACACCCCTTCAATGTATCAAGTTGCTCAAGCGTACCTTTAGGAAGGCCGGTAGAGATCTACTGCAATATCTTCAGAGCCCCATGATGCAAGTGGCCCAATTGCCTATGCCACAACATGCCAATGTCTCACCTTTTCACTCTTTCTACTTTTGTGCTCAAAGCAGCGCATTGCTCTACCTCCATCTTATAGAGTTTCTTCACCCGAATACCTATCTTGTTTACTTGAAAAATGGCTATGTGTTGAAGGAATGGATTTCCTTTCAAGAAGATCACATCATAGCCTCTAGCCTCAAGCATGGAAATGGATGCCAAGTTCTTCTTTAGCCCAGGCACATACATAACATTCTTCAAGGTGAGTGGATCCCCATACTTCCTCTGAAACATAATCATGCCCAATCCAGTAACACTGTACTTCTCGTCATCACCCATCTCCATATGCATATGGAGATCTTTCTCTTCCAGTTCACTGAACAAATATTTGTCGCCATTCATGTGGAATGAAGCTCAATTTTCTAAGTACCATACACTCCCCCTCATTGATGACATCATACATGAAATGAGGAAAATTTCCAATTCGATTTGAGAGGCCAAAGCCTCATCCGCCGCTCCTCCTGAGGACTTCTTCTTGGACTTCTTGAGTGGACAATTTGTAGCAAAATGGCCCAAATCATGACAGTGAAAGCACTTAACTTTCATCATGTCTTTATTCTCCCCTTATTCACCTTAATCACTAAGGCACATTTCCCTTCATCATCAGTCTTTGATGAATATCAAACCTTGGTGTTCCTCTTGATCTCCTCCCGCATCAAATTTGACCATAGTCGCTCCCAATCCCTCAGCGTCTCACAACCATTAACAGAGTCCTCATAGCTATGCCAACTCTTTGGGATTCCTAGAAGATCAAGACTCACCATATCATCATTGGAAACCATGATTCCAACACTTCCAAGTTCATCACAACCTTAAGTGAACTTGGTCGTTTATTTTGGAATAGTCTCACCTTTCTCCATTTTCATTTTTCAAAGTTTGTCCTTCAGTGCCAATTTCCTTTGGTCACTGTTGTTATGATACAAGTCTTTGAATGTTTTCCACATAGCATACAAAGTTTCCTTGCCATGGAGACGTGAGACAATATGGTCTCAAACTCCCTCAAGGATTATCCACCTCGCCTTCTCCAGACACTTCTTCCATTGGGAAAAATTTTGTGCATCCGATGCTACTGGCTTAGGAATTTCTTGATCAATGAATTCCTTCAACCCATTATCCTCTAGCACAACCTCCATTATGTCCCTCCATGCTATAAAATTCGATCTTCCTTCCAAGGCATACTCGAGTCGCAAATCGTAGGATGCCATATGTCGATCCTGAAGTATGTATTGAAAATTCGAATTTCACTTATAACCCAAAACTCAAAACTTAAAAATCTCCTCTAGTATACTATTCTCAGCTCTAATACCATGTAGAAAATCCTGTAGATTCACAAACTCATGCAATGTACTAAAGCAAAAGACAATAATCTATTTCTACTTTCAACCAGTAGAAGCCAGTAGATCAATGAAAACAATATGAACAAGAAGAAGATAAATCAATGGCACATAACACAAGATGTATCTCAGGAAAGCCATTGCACAAAATCCTGCTATCTTTATTACATATATCAGAAATATGAGTGAAGATACAAAGCCTGTTCTCACTAGAACAATTCCGCACAAGTATGCTCAACTCTCTCAGCTCACAAGATAGCTCAAGCTAAATCCTTAGCCTATTCAGCTACTCTCCAAGCCCCTAATACCTTGTGTAATTCCTAGGATGAATAGCACATATTTAAAAGGAATTCATTCTTCCAAAACTTTGCAATCCAAACATAAGATCGATCTGTGATGCATGCATGATGTTTACACTCTAGTAAATAAGACAACCGATAGTACACTATCCCTGCACTCTAGTCTCCACTGGATCTTTCTCAGAATCGACATGCATGAGTTTCTAATGAGGGAACCTTCAGTTAACTAGAGTAGCACTAGTGGATGCACTAGTGCACCAACTGACTGTTAGTCCTCTATTAGTTCCAAAAACAATTTATAACTAATTTAACTAAACTTAACTCAATAAATTGAGTGATCTAATTTCCAACTCAATTTAAACTCATACTGGACCCCTAAAACTTAGGCATAACATATACATGACTAGAGAAATACTTCCAACTCGAAATTCCTAAGCTAATTAAGTTAATTAAACTTAATGAACTATTTACAAGTTGCTATGAGAATAGAATTCAATTTTAATTCTTAGTTTAATTCAAGGACAAATTAAACTGGAATTTATTGTTGCCATTTGTCAACATATTGGACATAATTACAAGAGAAAATATTACATGTATGGTAGCATGATGAGAGGTTGTTGAAAATGGCAACAAGAAATGCTAAAAATGGAAGTGCTAAAAATAGCATTGCTATAGCATCTCAAGTACCAGTGTTGGACATAGCAACAAGGAATGAAAAATGGAAGTGCTAAAAATATCATTGCTATAAACAGCATTTCGAGATGGATTCCTATTTTAGTTAATCCCTGAACTAAAATAGAGAAGTAAAATTCGAATTTGATCTTAGCAGTGATTTGTAAAATAATTAATTAATTCACTATGAGCTAATTAGTTGTAGGAAATCAAACATGAAGTCTATGTGAAAACATGCAACAGTTTCTCCATTGATTGAGGAATTTATCCATCAGTTAAAGAGATAAGGATGAGTTGTAATTAGTTATCTTAGTTAACTAAGTTAAGTCCAGTTAGATTAGTTCTATCAGTTTGTAGAATTAATTGTGAGGTCAATTAGTTAATGCATGTATGCATGTAACTGCTGCACTTCAGATAATTGAATATTCTCTCATAAATAACTCATGCATGTCAGTTCAGAGATAGGCCCAGTTGAGATCATAGGAAGGGACAATGTACTATCAGTCGAAGGATTTTTCCTATATAGGAAACTCATCCATGTAGAAGGAATTATCTCCTTCAGGTTTGTGCAGTTATTTCTTAGCTAAGTGAGCAGTGTGATGGGGGAATTCACACAAGTGGAAGCACTGGACCCCAGGAAAAATTGCGCAAGGAAATAGGAGGCTTGGAGGGCAGAGGAGATGGTTTCTAAGAACCTTTAACTGTCTATGAGCAACAGTTGGATTACAGAGAGAGAAGGATAGCTTGATAGCTGATTCTTTTTGTAACTTGAACATATTTCCACTTGTATGATAATACAGATATTGGGGTTTTAGGTTGAGTCTTTCCCTGGATTATTTTTCTGTGTTCATGTATGATTGATTTGTCATTCTTAGTTATATGTGTTCTATTTGATCTTGCTCAATTCGATTAAGCTTCCACAAAGTTTGTTGTAGAAGTAGATATTGTATTTTTCTTTAGTATATTGCATAATCTGTTGATCTACGGTGGGAATTTCTACATGGTATCAGAGCTAACTGATCTATAGATAAATTTCTACATGGTTTAAGAGCAAAGGTGATAAAGGTGAAGAACAGTATACAAGAAGGGAGAAGTTCGAAGTTTGAGGTTACTGAATATAGAAATTGATTTCTTATCACATCTCAATTGCACCCATGGCGTTCAACGGTTTAAGACTCGAATATGCTCTTGATGGTAGTTCAAATTTTATAGCCTAGAAGGATTGCATGGAAGTAGTATTAGAGGATAACGGTCTAAAGGACTTCATTGATCAAGAAGTCCCCAAGCCGACTGATGCTACTGAATTCGTGGAATGGAAGAAATGTGTGGCTAGAGCAAGGAGAATCCTTCTGGAGGGAGTTCAAGACCACATTGTCTCAAGTCTCCATGGGAAGGAGACACTGTTTTCGATGTGGAAAACATTGAAAGATCTATATCGAAATAGCAGCTATGAGAGGAAGCTGGTGCTAAAAGACAAGCTTTGGAAAATCAAGTGTGGAAAGGGCGACACGATCTCTACATATCTAAATAAGCTCACCACCTATAGGGATGAGCTTGTAAGTGTAGGGATCATGACTGTCGATGATGACATGGTGAGTCTTGGTCTCCTCAGTCTTCCTAAGAGCTGGCATAGCTACCAAGACCTGATAAATGGAAGAGAAAAATACCAGATTGGGAACGAATTTGGTTGGATGTGATGCAGGAGGAGATAAGAAGAAGCACCAGAGATGGATCTTCTTCATCTAAGGAGGATGAAGAAAATTGTGCCTTAGCGAGTAAGGCAAAGAAAAGGAAGGAGAAAGATTCTCATACCCAATCCAATTATTCCCATGGTGGGAATAAAAATTGACAAATCGAAAGTGTGGTGCTTTCATTGTCATGAGGTGGGCCATTTCGCTACAAATTGCCCACTGAAAAAATCCAAGATGGGATCGAAGGAAGGATCTGAAGGTGAGGCATTGGACTCACAATTCGAGTTGTATTTCACCCTCTTTTCATACATGGTTTCATCCATGGTGGGATGTGGTTGGTTTCTTGACAGTGGAGCTTCATTTGACATGACCGACGATAAGAGTTTGTTCAGTACCTTGGAGGAGAAAGATATCCAGATACTCATAGTGATGGGTAATGATGAAAAGTGTAGTGTCTCAGGAGTAGGCACAGTTTCTTTTTAGAAGGAGCATGGAGCTCACATTACCTTGACAGATGTTAAGTATGTTCCAGGACTATGGAAAAAGTTGGTATCGATTGCAATGTTAGAAGACAAAGGCTATGATGTAGTCTTCAGTAAGGGAAAGGTTTTTCTTAGACACATCACAATGAGACAGGTGAAGCAGATCAATTCATGAGTCAAGAACCTGTATGCTCTTGAGGTTCAAGGTGCATGCAAAGCCTTGAGGAGCATCACAATTGATGGAGACTTGGTGGTTGAGAGGGAGAGTACATTACCTCTCAACATGCAGCACTAGAAGAAGTCTTTGACAATTGTGAAGAAGCCACAATTGGCAAAGCAGCTTCAAGGGGTTGTGGACGAGCCACAACTAGAGAAGCTAACAGGAGATCGAGTAGAGACATCTACTCATGTAGAGACCTCCAGTAGGGGGAAATTTCGAGCCAAGTAGGTAGAGGGATCACATGCATCCATGCCTCCAGGTAGGAGGTGGGGCGATGTGGAGTGACAGTCCCAAGAAGGCTAGAATAGGGGTAGGATCATTGAGGTACCCAACCTCTTTGATTAGACCTTACTACGGGAGACTAGACAAGGAGTAGCAGGAATAGCTGAGTGGGTAGAGGCAGATGCGGATGGAGTGGCAGAGAGAGCGACAGTGTAGGAATCCTAAGATAGTGTAGAGCTAGTAGGTTGGAACAATACAAGATGCATGGAGTGTTGCAACAGCTTAGAGGTCATAGAGGGGACACTTGTCAGCAGCAGAGGAAGCTTCAACATCAGAGGATATTTCTAGCCCAACAAGTAAGTCAGTTGGGAGATTTTTTGTTTTTAGAGTTGCTGGAGCAATAACACTTAGGAGAAGTGTTGCATGCAAAACATTCCAAAGGTTCAAGATTGGGTTTGAGTTGAATGCCTTTCCTATTGAGAGGGAGTGTTGAAAATGGCAACAAGAAATGCTAAAAATAGCACTGCTATAAATAGCATCTCAGGTTACCAGTGCTGGACATAGCAACAATGAATGAAAATGGAAGTGCTAAAAATATAATTTTGAGATGGATTACTATTTTAGTTAGTCCCTGAACTAAAATAGAGAAGTAAAATTCGAATTTGATCTTAGCAGTTATTTGTAAAATAATTAATTAATTCACCATGAGTTAATTAGTTGTAGAAAATCAAACATGAAGTCTATGTGAAAACATCCAATAGTTTCTCCATTGATTGAGGAATTTATCCATCAGTTAAAAAGATAAGGATGAGTTGTAATTAGTTAGCTCAGTTAACTGAGTTAAGTCTAGTTAGATTAGTTCTAATAGTTTGTAGAATTAATTGTGAGTTCAGTTAGTTAATGCATTCATGCATGTAACTACTGCACTTCAGATAACTGAATATTCTCTCATAAATAACTTATGCATGTCAGTTCAGACAGAGACCCAGTTGAGATCAGAGGAAGGGACAGTGTACTATCAGTTGGAGGATTTTTCCTATATAGGAAACTCATCCATGCAGAAGGAATTATCTCCTTTAGATTTGTGCAGTTATTTCTGAGCCAAGTGAGCAATGTGAGGTGGGAATTCACACAAGTGGAAGCACTAGACCCCAAGAAAAATTTCACAAGGAAATAGGTGGCTTGGAGGGTAGAGGAGAAGGTTTCTGAGAAGCCTTTGACTATCCATGAACCCTAGTTGGATTGCAGAGAGAGCAGGATAGCTTGAGAGCTTATTCTTTTTGTAACTTGAACATATTTCCACTTGTATGATAATACAGAGATTGGGGTTTTAGGCTGAGGCTTTCCCCAAATTATTCTTCTTTGTTCATGCGTTATTGATTTCTCATTCTCAGTTATATGTGTTCTATTTGATCTTGCTCAATTCGATTAAGATTCCGCAAAGTTTGTTGTAGAATTAGATCTTGTATTTTGCTTTAGTATATTGCATTATCAAGTGATCTACAAAGGGAATTTCTACAAAGGTATCATCAACTGAAGAAGAGATTGCAACAACAAGGTGAAGATGATAAGGATGAGGAGTACCACTTACAACAGATGGCTTGGTTAGATTCAAGAGTAGGATCTATGTGCCTGATGATGGTGAATTGAAGAAGCTTATATTGAGAAAGTTTCATGTTAATTCATATTCAGGCCACCCATGATACTAGAAGACATTGATAACTATCAAGAAGTTCTACGATTGGCATAATTTGAATAAAGAGGGTGTTGAGTTTGTTGCTATGTGCTTGGAATTCCAACAGGTGAAAGTTGAATGCAATCATCCAACTGGTTTGTTGCAGCCTATCCAATTCTGGAATGTAAATGGGAGGTCATTTCCATGTATTTCATTACAGTATTTCCAAGGACATCAAGGCAACATGACTCCACATAGTGGTGTTTGACAGGTTGATCAAGGTAGTGTTTAGTCAATTTAGTGTCCTAAATTGCTTGCATAAATTATCAACCGAGGTTTGTAAGATGATGAAGTGTGGTGCACTATATGTGCTTAGTTAACCTTTTCCTTACTTCGTTGTTTTGTATTTTATGTTATTTTTGCGGGGTTTCTGTTCTTTGATGTCTAAGAATGTACAACCTAAAACTATGAGAAAATTTGAGTGAATCTAATGAATTTTAAAGGAAAGGAAACGTTCCTAAGTTAATCTAATTTCCTAAAATGGACCAAGAACTGTTGGCTAGTTAGAACCTAATAAAAACAGAGCATCTATCTCATCTTACCATTAGTCCTAATCTATGGATATAATTCTTAAAAACAAGAATGAAATTGATGTAGAATGTAACTCAATAATTGCATTCATTAAACATTCAACCATTCAATTTTGTAATATGATTAAATCAATCTCCTTGAAATGAGTTTTTGGAATATCAGTGATGCAACTAAGTGAGGATCTGAAAGAAAAATGGTAAAAGCATGTAAAACTAATTGTAAACAACTAATGTATTTTTTTACTTTCTCCAACACTCAAATGTGAAGCATTACCCTCTTGAAGTGTTGTGGAAGAAATCAATTATACCTTAGTTCCTAAGTTCCTAAGAAAATAACAATGTACTGAGTAATTTCAATCACTGTATGAATTAGACATTTAACCATTTAATTTAGGATCATCATCATCTTGAAATGGCTTTTGAAAACATCTATTAACACAATTAATTGACAATTTTGTTCTAAGAAAATGAATGACAAAACAATAAGAAAACTAAGCAACTATGTGTTCTTATTATTTCAATCTTAATTCAGTTTGGAAACAGAATCATTTTTCTCCACGAAAAATCTTAGAAAAACAAGGTTGCACAGTTGTGATTCATCATTATGCTATTGATTAAAAACTGAAATGAAATATCATCCTAATTTAGTAAACAAATTTGCTAAAAATAGAGTAATGGAAATTGAACTAAAAAGAACAAATGAAAAACCTCCTTCAGTGCAAGGGCCCTCTGCAACTGATGTGGTTGGAATGCTAGCTAGTTAAGGATGCACTTTAAATGATAATTGGCAACAAGAAGTTTGTATTATAAAAAAATGAAGTCTGAATACAGGGTATCACCAAAAAGCCTGAACTTAACGTAATTCCTTCTAACTTCTAACTTTCTCGGTTCCATGTAACTGATATTTATAGGAAAATAACATAACTCTTTATGAGATAAACTTGCAACAGGTGTCTAATTCGGATTAAATCTAACGTGATTGCTTATGAGAAAAACTTGCTACATGTGCCTAATTCGAATTGCAATAGGACTGTTTAAACTTTTGATCAGCTATAGGTGGCTAATTCAAATTGAATTTGCAACAAAACTGTCAGAATCTTGGTTAGCTATGAAAGAGAAATTCAAGAGTCCTACTACTTCCGGATAACGTGTTTTGACTCCATATTTGACCATGACCTTAGGCTTGATTTTCTGTCGATCTAGATCGAGTGAATGGGATAGAATCCATGTGGAGATGATTCTAGAAATGCCCATGTGGCCCAATTCTTTATTTGACACCTGGAACCTGTCAAACCATGAGAGTAGCTACAGAATCCACAATTAGTTGCAGAATAGGTTATGTTCTATAGCTAATTTACAAAAATCTATTCAAATATCAAGAACATGAAAATATAATATGTCGATGATTTTAATGCTTTTCTTAAGACAAAACCTAGCATTTATCATTGATTGGGTCTGTAATATTATTAGAAAGTGAGGGAAAAAGGTGAGAAAAAAAATGTCAAGGAGAGGGTAATTCTGGAGTTCAACATACCCCAACTGCAAAATCATTGCATGTCCTCATGCAATTTGCCAAAAATGTGAGTTCTTCCTACCTAATGCATTTTCTCAGACACCTATGCTAGTACATCCAATTTCTTTCTTTTGTTCTTCTTTGAAGTGACTTTCATTTTGGGCTTTCTCATAAGAATCTTGTACTTAAGGTTAATGACTGCTCTCTTCAAAATCATATTCTTTATTTTCACTTTCCTGATTTTCTTATACCACAGTCCTAGATGCAAAATGGTATTATCGTGAATTCCCTTGTCCAATTTGTTTTGTTCCTTCAAGGTCCCATTCTCTTGTTTGATACGTATGTTCAATATCTCTAATTTATAAATTTCCTATTTGAGAGAATCAATTAGAGGTTCTTTTGAATTGACAGAAGGTTTTGGGTTCATTAAGGTACTTCTCCTCTCTAGTGATTCTATGTAGTCATATGTTTGTTGCTGCACTAGGTCTATGCTTGGAGATCTTCGACTTGGGCTACCTTCAAAATGCTGAAAAGGAGAATTTTGATGACTATGTGCAGAAGAGATGTTAATTAGATATGGTTTTGGGGTTTCCTCGTCTAAATTTATAAACTCTGTCCATTTTTATGATGTTTTCTTTACCAAACCTCAAAGTCTAGAGCTTCTTATAAGTTGTGGAGGACTTACATTCTCCTCATTTGTGACCTTTTTCTCCTTTCTTATCTTCCTTCTTGACTTCATTTTCTTCCTAATTT
Organism: Pinus taeda; assembly: GCA_000404065.3. NCBI lineage: Eukaryota > Viridiplantae > Streptophyta > Pinopsida > Pinales > Pinaceae > Pinus > Pinus taeda. The sequence goes on from APFE031149243.1 coordinate 97,213, forward strand.
CTGTCAGTTCTTCATAGATTAACTTTTCATCATCTTTTTGCAATGAAGAGTCAAGTTTGTTTTCAATACCAATCTTCTTTCTTCTATTTCTTCTGACATTATCTTCTTTAGGTGACTTTGGTGCTTCTTGGAAATTGTTTCTAATAAGGAAATTCTCTCATGTATCTCCTATGCTTTTTAAATGAAACTCAATCAATATCTTTATTAGCCCATGATGATACAAGGTTGTATCTATGAACTGTTTTCCCTTTTGCACAGTTGAGGCCATCCTTCTTAAACTATTTAGTAGGAAGAAAGGAAAATTGATTTCTCCATTATCTAAGAAATTCATTAGTAAATGGATATGGTAGATATACATGCAACCAAGCCTCCCCTCACAAGTGATAAATTTCTATAATACCAAGAGCATGTTCCTCCACTTAGTTTTAAGAGTTGAAATAGGAATTCCTTTTCTAAAAACAGAGACATCCATACCTGGGTTTTTGAGTATTACTTTCCATGATTCATTGTGGAACTGCTTGTTCTTGAACCATCTTTCACCATGCCTTCGAAGTTCTGTAACCTCGATCATGAATGACTCAGTCACTGCAAACTTGATATCTCCAATTTCTACCTCTTTGTCATCAAAAGATCAAGAAAAATATTTTGTAATCTCCTTATGAAAACCATCAAATTTCTCAATGAATTTAAGCCATCCAGCTTTCTGCAACATTTCTTTGAGCTGTGGATATCCTTCCATGTACTTTGCTCCTACTAGTTCTGATCTGACAATTAGCCCCATGCCTTCTACTACGCAAAGTTCTCAACCTTCAGAATTACCCTTCCTGGTTTTACAAAATGAATTAGCTGTGAATATGGTGAAAGAATCGCGGATTCGTATGAAATGAATAGATGTTAGGGGTTTTGGAGACACGTAGAAAAGTATGTCATGTCGTAGTCATGGCCATTAATAATTAACGTGGGAGTTAATTATGGACCATTATGTGAGAAAATATGGAGGATGTGGCAGATATGTATTATGATGGAGATTGCAATCAAATCAAATGATGATTCGTCAAGGAAACATATGAATATCCATATTATATATACTTTATGTTTTAACCTTGCTATTTAAAATAATTTTTTGCACTTTACCTTTTAGAACTTAATCATTTCATTTGTTTTTTTCCTTGGTGTTGATCTGTAGGTACCCTCTTAGGATATTGGTCTTCAGAAGAAGATTCTTCAATTTCCTGTAATCATCATTTGTTTTGTAAGTTGTATAATTATGCCAGAGCTGCTGAATGAGATATGGTTGTAGAATCAAATTAGTTGTGGAATGGAATTAGCTATGGAACATGATAAATATGAAGTATGGCTATGGAACATTAATGTGAAATGAAATGGAAATGGAATATGACAGTGAAATGGAATGAAAGTTCAGTGAGATGGAATAAAACTGTAAAGTAAAATGAAAATGGGGTGAGATGGAATGAGACTATAAAATGAAATGAATTTGCAGATTATGAACTGAAAATGAATGTATCTTTATGTCACTACTTACTACAGAAAGGAAATGGAAAACATAAGATGTCAGAAATCTCTAATTTTCCTGTATTTTATGTATAAGTATGCCAATTAATGATTGGTTTTCATACTTATACATTTTATTATTATTATTATTATTATTATTTTTAAATGATTATATATATATATATACAAGAAAAATAAAAGCTAAGTTAGTGGAGAAGAAGAATTCTTCTTCACCAACTTCATTTCATTGTTATCTTGGGAAATCCTCTCTTGAAATTGGCTTATGATATATCTTCAACCGATGACCATTCACAAGAGGAGGTACATTTCTTTCATCTATTGTCCTTATACTCACTACTCCATTATTAAAGACTTCTTCAATCTCATATGGCCCAAGCTAATGAGTTTGAAACTTTCCTTAAAAATCTTTGAATTTTGAATTGAACAAAAGTGCCCAATCCCTTGCTTGAAACTTCTTCTCCTTGATATACTTATCATGCCATTTAGCCCTTTTCTATTGGACTAAACTGGTTCTTTGAATTGCATCTTGCCTGATTTCATCAAGCTCATTGAGTTGCTCCAATCTATGTTTTTGTGCTTCTGAGAAATCCAGTCCCAATTGGACTGCCATCTTGAAGGTTTTGATTTGAAACTCTATAAGGAACAGGACTTGCTTCCATAAACAAGATGATGGGGAGTATGTCTTGTTTTGAGCCTCCATGTAGTTTTGTAGGCCCATAAGGCTTCAGGAAGCCTTTCTTCCCAATCTCTTCTATTTAGATGTATAGTCTTAGTAATAATTCCTTCAATCACCTTATTGGTAGATTCAACTTGACCATTTTCTTGTGGATGCTAAGGAGTATACTTTCTATGCTTCATATTGTAATCTTCCACACTACCATTTGCAGCTTGATTTACCTTGTAAAGACAACAGGACCTCACCACTGACTTGTCCTCCAGTCTGGGGACTACATCCCAAACATTGTTACGAACTATGGAGTCTTACTTCTCCACCATGGCATCAACCCAAACCAGCTACTACACTACTTCCTTAAAGTAAGATGTCTCTGTCACAACAAATTCACCCATAAGATCCATATATCCAATGTACCTCTCAAGTGACCTCCTCTATTTGTGTTGAGAAGTGGGTGCTCCCACATTCTCTCGTGCATCATCCAACAATCTGTCAGCCTCTCTATTGTGTTGTCTTCCCTCTCTAAAAGACTCTACCTGATTGGATGTCTCCACTCTTGGATCCTCTGCATGTGGTTGCTCCACATCACGCTAAGGCTCCTCAACCTTAGGAGATAAAATCTCCTCATCCACATGTAGCTCAAGTTCCTTCTCAATGGAAACTCGCATGGCCTTCTCCTCATAGAATCTGACATCCCTGCAAATCGATGCCATCTTGTTGGTCAGTAAGGACACCTGATAGTCGTGACGTGTATCAGTCTACCCCAAAAATTCCCAAACTCTGTTGCAGGCTCAAGCTTCTTCCATGCATCTTTATTCACATGGAAATATACCAATGACCCAAAAATCCTAAAGTGACCAAAATTTGGCCTCTTACCAGAATAAGCCTCCTCTCGGGTCTTCATCTCAATTATCTACTGTGGGCTACAATTTTGAACATAAACCATTATGTTGCATGCCTCAGCCCACATCTGTAGTGCTAGGCCCTGATCATGAAACATCACCCTTGTTGCCACTACTATGCTTTTGTTCTTCCTCTCGTCCACCCCATTCCGCTGAGGTTTATCGGGTGTCGTCAACTCCCATTTAATCCCTTCTGTTGCATATAAGTTATTAAACTCATTTGAGACATAGTCACCACCATTATCAATCCATAGGGCTTTTACCTTCTTGCCTGACTCTTTCTCCACCAATGACCACTCACAAGAGGAGGTACCTTTCTTTCATGTATTGTCCTTATACTCACTACTCCATTATTAAATACTTCTTCAGTCTCATATGGCCCAAGCCAATGAGTCTGAAACTTTCCTTAAAAATCTTTGAATTTTGAATTAAACAAAAGTGCCCAATCCCCTGCTAGAAACTCCTTCTCCTTGATACACTTATCATGCCATTTAGCCCTTTGCTACTGGACTAAACTAGTTCTTTGAACTGCATCTTGCCTAATTTCATCAAGCTCATTGAGTTGCTCCAATATATGTTTCTGTGCTTCTGATAAATCTAGTCCCAATTGGACTGCCATCTTGAAGGTTTTGATTTGAAACTCTATAGAGAATAGGACTTGCTTCCCATAAACAAGCTGATGGGGAGTATGTCCAGTTGTGAGCCTCCATGTAGTTCTATAGGCCCATAAGGCTTCAGGAAGCCTTTCTGCCCAATCTCTTCTATGTAGATGTATAGTCTTAGTAATAATTCCTTCAATCACCTTATTGGTAGATTCAACTTGACCATTTTCTTATGGATGATAAGTAGTAGACTTTTTTTGTTTCATATTGTAATCTTCCACAAGCTTTTCCACCATTTTAGATGTAAATTGAGATCCCCGATCTATCACAATTTCTCTTGGAATGCCAAAACGTGTGAAGATGTCCTCAAAAAGGAAATTAACTACAGATTTTTCATTAGCAAAAGGTAATGCTTTAGCATCTACCCATTTAGTGACATAATCAATGCATACCGAAATATACTTCTTTTGTTTAGATGGAGGATTAATTGGTCCAACAAAATCCAAGGCCCATTTTCCAAAAGGTTCAATGAGTACCTGAGTTTGTAGTAGAATTTCATTTGAATGAGCAGGTTTTCCTACCATTTGGCAGCTATCACACCTTTTGAAATATTATTTGGAATTTCTGAAGATGGAGGGCCAATAATATCCTAAATGAAGGATTTTATAGTTTTTCCTCTTGTCAGCAAAGTGTCCACCACAAGTTTCATCATGACACGCCTTAAGAATTTCAAGCATTTCATCTTCTCGAACACATCTTTTTATCATGAGATCTAGACCTGTTTTATACAATTCATTAGTAATCCATGAGTAACTTTCACTTATTTGAATGATTTTTCTTTTCTCCTTAGGAAACAAATGTGAAGTAATTTTTTTGTGACTAAGTAATTAGCAATATCTTCAAACCATGGGGTCTGAGTAGTTACTGCAAAAAGATATTCATCAGGAAATTTATCTTCAACTGGAGTGTCATCTTTGATATTTTGAATTCTAGACAAGAAATGAGCAACTGTGTTTTGTTTTCTAGGTCTATCTAGGATAGTGATGTCGAATTATTGAAGGAGTAATAACCATCTTGTAACTCTGCTTTTAGTAATAGGTTTATTCATTAAGTACCTAATTGCAGAGTGATCTGTATGAACAAAGGTTTCATAGCCTTTTATGTAATGTCTAAACTTGTTGATAGCATGAACAACAACTAAGAATTCATTTTCAGTTACAATGTAATTTAACTCAGTGGGAGTCAAATTCTTGCTTGTGTAATAGATGGCATAGGGGATCAAATCTTTTTGTCTTAATACAGCTCCCAGAGCTGTATCTAAAGCACCTGTTGAAATATGAAAAGGTAGTTTCCAATTTGGACCTCTTAAGATGGGTGCTTCAGAAATTTTTGCTTTTAAAGTCTCAAATACCAACTGGCAATCAGGATTCCAATTGAATTCACAATCTTTGGTGAGTAATTTGAAGAGTGGGGATGCTAGTTTAGTGAAATTTTCTATAAACCTTCTATAGTATCCTATGAATCCTAGAAAACTTCTAACATCCTTTTGAAAACTTGGAATTGATAGTTTAGAGATGACTTCAATTTTGGATTCTCTACTTTATTTCCATCTCCTGAAATGTGATGTCCTAAAACAACCCCTTTTGTAAACATCATAAAACATTTTTCATGGCTTAGTGAAATTTTTGCTTCCTTACATCTTTTAAGAACTTCTTCCAAATTTTCTAAAGCTTCTTCAAATGTATTCCCATAAACTGTAAATTCATCCATATACACTTCTACACAATCATGTATTAGATCAGAAAAAATTCCTAGTACTTCTCTTTGGAATGTTGTAGGTGCATTGCACAATCCAAAAGGAAGTACTTGGTAGGCATAAATTCCCCATGGACAGGTGAATGTGGTTTTATCTTGATCTTCAAGTGCTACCTGAATTTGATTGTAACCACCAAAACCATCCAAAAATGAGAAATACTTCTTACCTGCTAATGTATCTAACACTTGATCTATAAAGGGCAAAGGAAAATGATCTTTTAGGGTAGCTTTATTCAATTCTCGATAATCAATACACACCCTCCATTTACCATTCTTTTTAGGCACAATCACTAAAGGAGAAACCCACTGGTTGTCTGAAATTGGGTAAATGAAGTTTAGATTCAACAATTTTTGCAACTCCTATTTCACAATTTCCCTAAGATTTGGATTCATCCTTCTTTGAGGTTGTCTGATAGGTGTACAATTTTCCTCAATGTAGATGTGATGTATACAAGTCTTAGGAATAATTTCTCTCATGTCAATGTTTTCCCATGAATATGCAGAAGAATATTGTTGTAATGTTTTGATTAGCTTTTCTTGCTGTAATTTTTTCAAGTTATTGTTTATGTTCAATGTTTTCGCTGGAAATATTTCAGTTGTAGAGCTACCAAATTCTTCCATAGAATAAAGAGACATCTACCTAGATGACAAATATTCAATGTTGGATTTTTCTTGAAATTGATCATGTTCATATTCTGGAGATGATTCAAAATTTTCCATTGTATTTAAGATTTGACTATCTTCACTAATGGTTGAAATAATAAAGATAGTTTGAATATCATTTTCATCATCAATCCATTCTTTGTCATCTATCTCTATGATTGTTCTTGCTGGAGGATATAGAGTGAATTTCTTAGTTGAGTTACCATCAGAGATATACATATCACTAGATCTACTACTAATGAAAGCATCATCTGTAGCTAGACAAGGTCTTCCTAATATAAGTGGATGTCCTCCTAGATTGTTATTAGGGGTTAAGATCATAAAATCAACAAGGTACTCCCAAGAGTCTAAGGACATTGAAATATCTTCTAACACACCATCTGGTTTGATTACAGATCTATCTGCCAATTGTAGTAATGTAGGCGTATAAAGATTAGGAAGCTTGAGTTGTTCCATGGTTTGTTTTCTCATGATGTTTATTGCTACTCCTAAATCAATCAATGTATTCAGAATTTCAACTCCATTGATATGTGTTTTTACAACTGGACTTCCTGGATCTACATATTTTTGTATGGCAATTTTTCCCATCGTTATGTCTACTATTTTTCTTGCCAGCTGAATTCTTTTTATTTCTTTTGTTTTTCTTCTTGTTTTATTCATGCTCAAATCCTTTATTGTTTTAGCTAGAATTGGAATCTCCTTAATGACTTCTAAAAAAGGGATTTTGATACAGACATTTTTCAATTCGTCTAGAAAATCATAATTAGGCAACATAATATGCTTTTCTACCCCTCTATCAACTTGTAATATTTCAGGAAAAGGAGGTGTATAAGTAGATACTGGTGGTTTCTCTATGATAGGAGTTTATTTTATTGGTTCTTTCTGTTTTTCATTTTCATTATTCTGGTTTTGAAGAGATGTTCCTTCAAAACTTCTGTTTGACTGTAGAGAATCTTCCTTAGAATTGTCTTGTTCTTGAACAACTACAGAAGGCTTTTTCTTTTCTAATATCCTACCAGATCTTGGTTGGACATCACTGAGATCTAGTGGAGTGATCATATAAGTTGGAAATTTTTGTCCTTCCACCATATAGGTATTTTGAGGATTTTTATTGTTGGGGTTTGGTAATGGTTTGGAAGGTAACTCATTTGGTCTCTGTGGGAATGACAGTGAAAGTTGAAGATTTTGGGTTTGAAGTTGGTTGTTCATTTGTTGAGGAATTTGTTGGGGAGGATAGTTTAGATATTATTGAGTATATTGATAGTATTGAGAGAATCTTCCATAGGGATTTTTCACTCCTTGAGCCCAAGGTTGAGATTGATATTGAGATTGAGGTCAAGGTTGTTGCCAAGAATTCCAATTTGATGGGGGATGAATATACATTTGGTTGTTAAAACCTTGGTTTTGTGGCCCCTGCCAAGGTCTTCTAGAGACCAAAGCAAAGAGATTCTGTTGGATTTGAAATTGTTTCCTCTTGAAAAAAAACCTTAAGACTAGGAATTGAAGGACAACTCTCGATCTAATGGTTTTCTGAACAAATCACACAAGTCTCTATGATTTTTGCTTCCAAAGGGAATTCTCTTAAAGCATGCTTCTTTCTGCATTTGGGACAGAAAATGGCTAAAGCATCAGTCTCAACTTCTTGCTTGTTTTGTAACTTAAGGGCTTCTATCTATTCACTAGGGCTCCCTAGAATATCTATTTTAAATTCATCAAGAATATTTCCAATTTCTGCCCTACTCACTGATCCACTTGCAGATTTATTCACTCTAACAAGAGAGGTGATGAGCCCCAAAAATGGATAATTATTTGGGCTCATTCAACCTCCTAATTCAACTTAATCCACCATTCTAATTAGTTTATTGCATTTTTTTTATTATATTTATTCTAATAGAGTGAATTGGGTTAGTCATTATGCAAACAAGTCTAATGTGTGCTTTGTGTAGCCTTTTTGGTCAATTTGGAGACAAAATTGAAGGTTTTAATGAGCACTTGGCAGCCAAATTCGTGGGAGAACAAGGGAGAGGATTTGTAGGAAGGTGTCCCCTTCATTTATGGACCCTTACCTCGAATTCTCCACCATCAGCTCGGAGTTCAAGGGCCACCAAATCAATTAGCACAAGGGCAACCAAGCAAGTTAAGTAGGACTGTTGTTAACTACAAGTTTTGGGCAATCGAGTCCCTAAAGTTTAGGAGGACTGTTGGGGTCCTCAATTTGTATAAATAAGAGGGCTTAGGGCCTCATTTTGGTTAGCCAGTAGATAGCTAGTAGTTATTCATTTTGGTTAGCCAATAGTTAGTCATTTTGTAGTTCGATTTTTAGGCAATAGATTAGCTTTGCTTTCAACACATTTTCAAGTTCTCCTTGTGGACAGTTTTTGGAATGTAACATTTCTTTTGATAAATAAAGATGAATCCAGCTTTGTACAAGCTCTAAATCTCTCTTAGGAGACTGTATCTCTTGGGTTGGGCCCATCTCAAGTGCCCAGTATCTCCTTTGTTTACTCTAATGTGTCTTTGCTGCATTCTTAGAATAAAATCTGCTATTTAGATTTAAATCTTGTTTTGTTATTTAGGTTGTTTTTGATGAGTAAAATAGTTTTTCATGCTTAGATTTAGTTGATAGGTTGTTAAAATAAAAAACTTCAAGAAAAGGGCCAACAAACATCTGTGGTTTCACCTCTCCCTCAGTGGGATCAGGAGTTGTGACTAGGATGACTTTGCTGCTCACAAAAACATTGATTTTGCTTTGCCATGCAATCACTAGTGTTTGATTTTCATGTGTAGAAGTTGGTTACAAGTTCAGAATTTCATTTTCTTAGTTGTATGAGTTAAAATACATGGTTTCATTGCAGGTCACACTTCTGTTCATTCTCTTTACTAACAGCTAGCAAATTAGGTCAACGTAACTAGGTCTTTGAATTTACAAGTCTTTGTTGGTTCAGATTGGAAAAACGACTTGCAGAGCACTTGTACCACTTCTTCATCTGCTTATTCTCCATCAGCACCATCCACTCCACCCTCTAATTAGAATCCCTACCCCACGTTTGCCACATTTACTCACATAACTTTAGTTTTTGTGCGATCATTGCCTTAGCCTTCTTCAAGCCAAGTCAGCCTTCTACACCTCTTCATCGATCCACCCTCCAGTCCTTAGGTCATTTTTAGACCCCTATCCTACCTCAAAATCCATCCATGCACCTTCCCTCACTCATCCACCTCCTAAAAACCGACTTCCAAACATCCTGTAGAAATTCTGAAGTTTCCTGTAGAAATCCTGAAGTTTCCTGTAGAACCCCTGCAAACTTCCTGTAGAAGCTCACAAATGAGGTCTCTTGATAGCCAAACTTTTTGAAACTCTTAGGAAGGGTGTTAGGGACTCCTTAGACCCTCTTTGAACATTCCCAACCTTTTGCAAGCATTTCCTCTCGCCAATCCACCTCTGCACAGTCAAAAGCTAGTTAAAAGCACATGCATGATAATTCTGACAACTTATTCAAAAATACAAAAAGATGTTTTCTTCATATAGTGATAACTTAGACACATGCATTTTACCTTGCTAGAAGTCAATGGCATCTCTTTCAGTAGCTTGCATCCTCTTTTTCGCTTCAGTAGGGCTACTTGGTAAAATTAGGGTTTGCTAGGGTTTGCATTTCCTTTCCGCTTTTCAATTTCTTTCCGCAAGTAGATTAGCTTCCTTTGAGTTAGCTTTCATCCATCAGTTAAAAAGCTTCTTCTAAGAGCTCATAGAAGTTGGCTTAACCTCCTAGCGGACTTGTGCCAGCTAACCAAGTGACAGCTGTGACAAGAGCTAGTACTTGTGCATACAACACCGTCACTTCCAAGTTTGTTTGTAACAGCACAAGTAAAACTAAAATTAATGTAAAAAGGAAAACAATTCTTTAGTGAAATTATACCTGCCGGCTGCGAAGTGACCACAAGATTTGGGGACGACTCTCCTCCCAACCGTAGGCTCAATTGTGCAGGATTTTGCTACAACTGGCCACCCC
>APFE031149243.1:110639-121359 GCA_000404065.3 Pinus taeda
CCTTATGAGTAAATGAGAGCACTTTAAAGCAATGTATTCAGAATTTCAAATGACACAAATGAGTATCTTCAGGACAGCAGAGAATTACTTATGCTTCAGTAGAAAAGCAGTAAATAATTTTAGGACAGCAGTGAGCAATTTCTTATATTAAATAGTCAAAATATTTCAGATTTGCTTATTTCTTTCTCTGTAAGTTCAAAACTAACCACCTACTTAACTTTCTTAATTAAATAACTTGATATTAGTTCTTTAATATAAGTTGCACTTCAAAAAAAAACCCTTCATGATTCTTGGCAATCATTCCCTTCACTTCCAGAAAGCAATTTTCCAAAGCCAGAAAGAATATGCAAACATGATAAATCAAGAGTCATATTTTCATATGACATTAAAAACAGTTGAGTTTTCAATCTCATCCATTCACTTCCAGAAAGGAATTTTCCAATGCAAAACATAATAAATGAAGAGTCCTATTTTCACATAAATAAATAAAAAAAAAACATTTGAATTTTCAATCTCATCCAATTATAGTTTATCATACGTTTTTCCTTTAATTGATCAGTAATCCTTCAGTTTGAGAGCTAAGTATTCAATATGGACCAATCCTGGTATTTAATTTATTAATTAGCACTATATATGCTGTGAAGTTTAAACACTGATTGTGTATGCATGCAATCCATGATCCCAAAATAGTTTAATCTAACTATATATCCCACTTAAGTTTCCTTCTTTCCTAGAAAAACCTTGGGGTTTTGAAACAAGTGATGATTCAAATCCTTAAACTATAAAAGCCTGTTAGTTGGCATTAACTGCAAGTAGCTAAAATTGTGTGCATGGCACCTTTTTGCACTTTCTTTGGGATGAAAACTCCTAGAAGATTCACTAAATAATTGATATGGAAGGTGTTACATCCAACCATTTGAAAGTGCCATGATTTATTGTATCACTTAGCACTCTGTTCAACCCCAAGCATACATAAGTTCAGTATTGTACCACAAGCATTCTCTTCAAGTATTTTTCAATGTTGCAAAAGTCAGACTTGGGAATAAATCAGTAAGGGTCCGAAAATTTGAAAAAAAGTCATGAAATTTGGGAGAAAATCGAAAAACTCAGCAAAATAAAAAAAAAAGCTGGTGGAAAAATCATCTGGTTGAAAAACTCGTGATTTGGGGATTTTATCAGGATTTTGGTAACACTGGTATTTTTCACCGACTGTTCAAAAAGAACCAAGCAAAGGCATTGTCACAGAAAGGTGCTACAATGGCAAAACTAAGGTTCAACATTCCAATATCAACATTAAAAACTTGTGCTAAAAGAATGAAGAAACTTGAAACCATGATTTCTAAACATATTCTGATCCATATCTATATTTAAGCAGTGCTATTTCGTTATTTCTCAATGAATCGTTAACCCAGCCTCTTTCTTTAGTACATTTTGATGCTGCCGATTTCAAATAATTTTCTGCTCAATTCCTATTGATTTAGATTTTGAAGCGTAAGCTAAAGCAAGGGATTTCGTCCCATGGCATCTCAGAGGTAGTAACTTATGCATGCGTGTATTTTTTATAGCAATTGTATCGTATGTAGTGTATGAATGAACCAGAGAAACATAATAACTTAGCCTTAGGCAGTTAACATAGCACTTGATATTCTTGAACATAGCAGTTAACATATTATTCTATGAGCATAAGCTTGTCTGATTTGTCACAAGATGATTAATTGGCACTACCACCTCAATGGTGAAAACTTAAACCAAATATCACCATATGATCATAACTGGTGGCCATAAGCTTTGCCTGAAACCTTGAAACTAAAATCTTTGTTTTGAGGGGCAATTTGTTCCAAGTTCTTGATTGATGTGTGAATCTACCAAATAAGACATGCATATGTTTGTTTTGCACAAGTTTCAGTCTAAAAATGTAGGAAGTGGTCTGTGACATTCCGTTGGTGACCATCTTGGAAAAGCAGTCACTGATTCTATTTGGTAAATCACTTAGGATAAAATGAAATGCCTTGTGTATTTGTAAAATACCCACTTAGAAATTCTCCCAAAGTGACCACTGTATTTTTCAGAATGTGTACAAACTTCCAGTGGAGTCTTTCATCAAATACTTTGAAGACTGTTACATGCCATAAAAAAGTCTCAATTACTTTTGACTGGTATACAAGGGACAAGTTACAAGATACATGTATTAGGGACCATAAATTTGAGCACAGGCAGCTTTATAAATCATTTAACAAGAATGTATACAGAGAGCAATAGGAACAGGGGAACCTGGGATATTTTCTTCTGCAAGCAACTCTCAGAATACCGATATTCTTCCAGGAGCACACAGCCTGAGAGAAAAGATGGTATTCATCCATCCAAGGGACCATAAACTCAGTCTTCCTCAAGCCTGGAATGACTCTCTAAACATTTTGTCCTCACTGATAAACAAAGTCACCTCTGCGTATATCTCAGGGGTTCAGCTTCAGCTAGGAGAGACGCTATTCTTGTGCCCAGAATTCGTCCAACAGAATAGACATGCACAAAATCAATGAGCCCAAAAAGGGGATTTCTACAGGTATCACAGAACAAGGAACCCAATAGCAATTTCTATTTGGGTTCGGTACGCACAAAACAATCAACAAAGCAGTAATTTCTATCTGGACACACACGAGGGCTTTCTGTTAAAGATAAATACTAGATTGAAGCCCTCCCTTGACAATCTGGGGATTGAAGAAGAGGTGTTGTTTATTTTTATGAAATTTGAGGCAAATTTTTAACCCTGTATTGTTAATTTAAACAATATTTATGTTAATTATGTAGAAAATTGTTTATTTAAATGGGAGTTTGTGGCTTCCCTGTCTATTTCAATGAGACGTTACATTGCTTCCTGTAAAGCTGGAATTCTGAAAAATAAAATGGTATTGCGTGACCTCATACCCAATGGAAAACTTGCGAACAAGCATGTTCAGTTAGTTATTCTCAAAGTACTTCTAATCAATAAAAAGGAATTATGAAAACAGAGAGAAGGGGCAGTAAGGGGGGTGTATTAATCTAGAAAAAGCCTAAGATAGGAATATGACACTAATAATATAGCTTGCAACATCATATAGATAACAACAAGAAGCCAAAGATGGACCACAAAGCATAACGCAGAAATAGCAAGCGATGTTCGTTCTGAGCAGAACAATGGTTTTACCGCTAGTCCATAGAACTGGTTCAAACAATTGTGACAGGTCATTTTTCTCACTACTGATACCAAAAGAAAAGGTAATGAAGGGAGGAGATGCTTCATCATTTTGTCTTCTGCGGCTAAGAGCATCATGTCCCACTAAATGTATAACTAAATAAATAAAGGCAAACTCCCTGTATGCCAAGTATGTAGTTTCCGCACCTTCACTTCCCTAAACATAACTAAATAAAGTCAACTCCATGTAGTATCATATTCATAATAAGAATGCCCTTGTATTTATAGGCTAAGCTCTATGCAATATGAAAGAGAGTTGAAATCGATACTGTTGAGATTGATCGAATGATTTATTACATGAGTAGTGAGCTCCTGGCTTAAATGTGCTTTCTAGGGTTTTCACTGTAAATTACACATATCAGTTTCCTTATTCGGAACTTTAATCAAAAGCTATCACACCACTACAATGAAGATCCTTAAAATTAAAATTCCACGTTTACACATGATAACGACATAATTTCCTGCTACAAGATTTTATTGGTAACTACTAGATATATTAACAGTATTTCTTTGAGATGGTGTATAAACAATAGTCATTGATCAAATGAATCTACCTATCTCTCCGGTTTAAAAAATAATAATTGTACAACCTCTTCCCTTTCACACCAGAAGAAAAGAGAAAAACAAGTATCCATTGTCATTTTGAATATAAAGCCGTCGAAATAAAAGTATCAATTGTCGTTGGGATATAAAACCTTAAAATTAATTTTTATAATTTTAATAATTCAAGGTACATTGTTTAATAAAATAAATGACAAGAGTATAAATGTATTTAGTTAAGATACTAAATATCATGAGGATGTGAGTGGAAACAGATTACAATATATTTATGAAAGTAAACATTTTAAGCGTTGATTTGACTATATTCACAACCTTATTCAGCACAAAGAGGTAATATCTATAAAATAGGAATCTATTTACTTACACCCATATGTTTCCCGGTGCAGTTTTAATTGGTCCATCATCCATTCAATGACCATGAATCCGATTTGAGCATTCCACTTTCTGATTTCAGAAATAATACTAACAAACATGCCCACATTATAAAAATTTCATAATAAAAAGAATTATAAAAACAAATTATAACTATTCAAATGAAAGCAAAATTCCTATTTAAAGTTAGTGTATGGAGAAGAGGCTTATAAAATGTTAATAATGAATATATAAAGATCTGGTGAAACACAACAACTAATTGGCAATAGAGTTTGTCCAATATAAATTACATCTCCAGTTAGTACCTAAAAAAAATGACCTCTTTCAATAATTGATGTTAAGCCTTAAAATGTTTTATTATATGACAAAATAGATCCAATTTCCATAAAGAAAACAAACTTTCTATCAAAAAGTGACATCCAGAATGCCACCAAAAACCTCCTCCGATTACTGCAAAATCAAGTTCCAAAATTAAATTATATTGTATACAAAATATATAGAACTAAACAAGCCACAAGAGTCTTCAACTCTATAAATTTGCACAACTCAAAGCCATGTAACACATTGGCAATGCTTTATGTATATATGAAGTTCACGCCAACCAACTCAGGGTCAACCCATGAAGGTTGTGGCAAAGGGAGCTCACAGAATCCCGTGCTGAACCACAACCATTGGAAAAATCAAATTCCGATCAATTCGGCAGTTGACAAAACGAATTTCAAGCTAAACAAATACAGGATTTGGAATCTTCTGCACCAGAGAGAAGGGAGGGTAACGCAGTGGACAAAATGGGGTATTATTGAACCAATGTTGCACCAAATTGCCCGATTCTAGGCTCAATTTAAAGCCTACTACGCAATAAATATAGCAGAGGAGGTCATTTTGACAGTGGATGCAATAATTGATGAGTGCACGTTGGAGAAAAGTCATATGGGCAATTAGGAAAAACAGAGGAGCTAGAGAAAAGTCATACGGAAATTAGGAAAAACAGAGGAGCTAGAGAAAAGTCATACGGGCAATTAGGAAAAACAGAGGCCTCCCAAATGCTATAAGTATTGAATATGAACCCATAAAAAGAACACCATAATCAAAACATCACCATTATTATAGGTTAAAGTCAAATTATGTACTTTAAAATTCAGTAATCAGAAGTGAACAGAATACTTCAGACATTATGCCCTTTCAGCTTTCAAGTAAGCAGCTGGATGTTAAGCAGATTCATGAAATTGCTGATATTAGTACCAGCTCTAAATCAGACAACCAATGAGTCCTTTCTAACATTGCTGACTATTATAAAATTCAAAGCCAACGATCAATTCCAGCCAAACGAAATCTTAAAAGCCAGCGATCAATTCCACAGACGAATTAAACCGAAAAATGAAAACCAATGCATCAATCCAATAATTAAAGGACAAAATTACCCTCCATGCCCAAATCCGCAGCAATATGTTGCGAATTTCAATCGGTAGGAGGAGGCTCGACTGTGGAACCTAGATATCTTGGCATTGCAGAACTATTGCCATAATATTCCATTAATTCATAGAAATTGAAGACAGAATTGCAGATTCATTTGCCGCATTGCATTTATACTGATGCAAAACAATCGTATGATCAAAAACCAAACCAGAAGTTAATTCCCGATATGAGTCAAACTCATATGAATGTTGATTGAAACCGCTACTATCCACCAAAACCAAACGAAAATTACTTTAATTAGCAAATCATCCCGCGATCAAACAAAATGCTTGGAAATACCGAGAAATTCCAAATTTAAGGATTGGAACATGGATATTAATGACAATAGCTTAAGATGCTAGGATATTCAGTATTTAGATTTTTTTTTTTTAGCACTTGAAAATGAATAAGGACAAGCTTGCATGTTAAATAACATGATGCCTCTAGCCAAGAAATAACGCACGTTAGCAACATAAACATGAGCAGTAGATTATAATAAGCATGCTGGAGACACCAAAGATGTGATTTAATACAGAGACCAAGTAAACAATGAATCAATGAATACTCGTTAAAATCACTTCAAAATTTGAGGAATAAGATGCCGCTTCCTGGAATTAATCAACCTGTAACTTTAAAACAAGTCAAGTTAAAATTTCCAACCAAGTATAATTCCAGATGCCCATAGGCCCTAACGATTAAACCGCTCTGATACCATATGTAACAGCACAAGTAAAACTAAAATTAATGTAAAAAGGAAAACAATTCTTTAGTGAAATTATACCTGCCGGCTGCGAAGTGACCACAAGATTTGGGGAGGACTCTCCTCCCAACCGTAGGCTCAATTGTGCAGGATTCTACTACAACTGGCCACCCCCGAGCCCTCAATCAACGACTACTGTCAGTATTCCTAAGTCTCAATACTCTTCCAAGAGAATGAAGACAGAACCTCAGAATGATCCCCCTTCCATCCTCCTCATCATTCCTTAAATAGAAAAAAAACATTGGATGGGAAACCCACATGCACACCTCCATGTGTCTGCATGCCACATGCCCACCCTCCATGTGTCGGCATGCTAATTTTTGATAATTTTCTTATTTATTTATTTTTATTATTATTTGTTAATTTGGTTATTACTATTTTTATTTTTATTACCTTTTATTTATTTATTTTTTATTATGATTTATTTATTATTATTCATTATTTTTATTATTACTTATTATTTTGTATTATTTTATTAGTTATTATTATTTATTATTTATTAAGTGGTTTATTTACTAATTATTCATTATTATTTTATTTATTTATTATTATTTATTATTTTTTTGTATTATTTTTATTAGTTCTTATTATTTATTATTTATGATTAAGGGAGGGATATTACATTGTTACGAACTACCGGGTTGATAAAATTAAAGAAGGGAGTCCCAGGAGTTGCAGCATTATTGGTGCAATACTGGGGCCCACCAAGAGGGATCTCTTGGACCTTTCCAAGTTTTGGATTTTCCTCTTGAGAGATGAATACATAATTCTCTAATTTCACTTAATGGGAGTTGAGAGATATCTCCCTTCCCCATCATGTTAAGGATGTTTATCCACTCATCTCTAATGGCTTTTAATAAAAGAGCTTTTAATGTATCTTGATCTAAGTTATCCATTTTTTCTCTTTTTAAGTTATAGTTGAATCTTTCAATTAAATCCTCCAAATTTTCATCCTCTCTTTGCATCATTTTAAACACTTCATCTTTTTCATTGATAGGCATGCAATAATCTAAATACCTGTCCAAAAATGCTTTCTTCATGTCATTCCATGTTCTAATAGACTGAGTGACCAATCCCATGAACCATTTTAAAGTAGCTCCTTTCAATGTTGAAGGAAACAATTTGAGTTTTTGAGAGTCTTGTAAATAATCATAATTTTTGCATAAGACTTCAAATTCAAATAAAAAGGTTTCATGATCTTCACTTTTTAATCCATGAAAATTTGGGAGGACAAAAGGTGAGATATTTTTCATTGTGGCATCTATTTCTTCATCAACTATAGGGAATCCAAAAGAATTATCAACTTCCCTATTTCCTCTACCTTCTCCATTATTTCATCTACATCTTCCTCCTCCAAATAGTGTAAATTCTCCATTTATAATTCCCTCTCCTTCTTCTTCTCTTCCTGCCATTATAGATTCTTCAGGGTTAATATAAGATTCAACCTGCAAGGTTAATTTCTCTCCCTCTGGTTCCTCTATCAATGGTATGTGGAAGAAAGGTTCTACCTCTCCCTCTCCTCTAGGAATTTCTAATTCTTCAACTAAAATATGTTCCCCTATAGAGGTGAAAAAGGCTACTCCTTTTGTTGGAGATCCAAGATTTTCTTCCTCTAGGACTGCCTCAGTAGATGAAGTAGGAGATCCTCTTAATTGGATTTCTGACCTTAGAACTTCAGGAAGTCTATGGCTAGTGAAATGTGGAATATGAGTTTGAGATGGAGGTGTATCTCTTGTTAGTCTTGGTGGAGTAAGTGATGTTGTAGGAATTAAGCTCTTAACTCTAGCTATGATTCTACCCCTAGAGTCTCTTTCTCTACGCATATCATTTTTGAGATGTGAGAGATGATGTTACCTAATTACACTCCCCCGGCAATGGCAAAAAATTTTAGTCAATTTAGTGTCCTAAATTTCTTGCATAAATTATCAACCATTGTTTGTAAGCTTATGAAGTGTGGTGCACTAAATGTGCTTAGTTAACCTTTTCCTTACTTCGTTGTTTTGTATTTTATGTTGTTTTTGGGGGTTTTCTGTTCTTTGATGTCTAAGAATGTACAACCTGAAACTACGAGAAAATTTAAGTGAATCTAATGAATTTTAAAGGAAAGGAAATGTTCCCAAGTTAATCTAATTTCCTAAAAATGGACCAAGAACTATTGGCTAGTTAGAACCTAATAAAAATAGAGAATCTATCTCATCTTACCATTAGTCCTAATCTATGGATCTAATTCTTAAAACCAAGAATGAAATTGATGCAGAAGGTAACTCAGTAATTGCATTCATTAAACATTCAACCATTCAATTTTGGAATATGATTAAATCAATATCATTGAAATGATTTTTTGGAATATCAGTGATGCAACTAAGTGAGGATCTGAAAGAAAAAAGGGAAAATCATGTAAAACTAACTGTAAACAACTAATCTATTTTTTACTTTCTCCAGCATTCAAATGTGAATCATTACCCTCTTGAAGTGTTGTGCAAGAAATCAATTATACCTTAGTTCCTAAGTTCCTAGGAAAATAACAATGTACTGAGTAAATTCAATCACTGTATGAATTAGAATTTAACGATTTAGTTTAGGATCATCATCACCTTGAAATGGATTTTGAAAACATCTATTAACACAGTTAATTGACAATTTTGTTCTAAGAAAATGAATGACAAAACAGTAAGAAAACTAAGCAACTATGTATTATTATTACTTCAATCTTAATTCAATTTGGAAATAGAGTCGTTTTTCTCCTTGAAAAATCTTAGAAGAACAAGGCTGCACAGTTTTGATTCATCATTATGCTATTGATTAAAAACTAAAATGAAATATCATCCTAATTTAGAAAACAGATTTGCTAAAATTAGAGTAATGGAAATTGAACTAAAAACAACAAATGAAAAACCTTCTTCAGTGCAGGGGCCCTCTGCAACTAACGTGGCTAGAATGCTAGCTAGTTAAGGATTCACTTTAAACAATCATTGGCAACACGAAGTTTGTATTATAAAAAAATGAAGTTTGAATACAAGGTATCAGCAAAAATCTTGAACATGACGTAATTCCTTCTAACTTCTAACTACTTCTCGATTCCATGCAACTGATATTTATAGGAAAATAGCATAACTGTTTATGAGATAAACTTGTTATAGGTGGCTAATTCTAATTGCAATAGGAATTTTTATACTTTTGATCAGCTACAAGTGGCTAATTCGAACTAAATTTGCAACAGAATTGTTAGACTCTTTATTAGCTATGAAAGAGAAAATCAAGAGTCCTACTGCTTCAAAATAACATATTTTGACTCCATCTTTGACCATGACCTTAGGCTTGATTTTCCATCGATCTAGATCGAGTGAATAGGATAGAATCCATGTGGAGATGATTCTAGAAATTCCCATGTGACCCAATTCTTCATTTGACACCTAGAACCTGCCAAACCATGAAAGTAGCTATGGAATCCACAATTTGCTACAGAATATGCTGTGTTCTGTAGATAATTTGCAAAAATATATTCAAATAGTAAGAACATGAAAATATAATATGACGATCATTTTAATGCTTTCGTTAAGACAAAACCTAGCATTTATCATTGATTGGGTCTATAATATTATGAGAAAGTGAGGGAAAAAGGTGAGAAAAAAAAATGTCAAGGAGAGGGTAATTCTGAGGTTCAAGAGGTAGCTCACTTCATTATAGTTAAGTCTACTAATTTAGCTAACGAAGTGGCTTGAGTATTAATTAAGTAGATAGTGAGGTTGCATGGAGTTCCCAAGAGGATTATCTCATATAGAAATTCTAAGTTCACTTCCAAGTTTTGGAAGGAGTTGTTTGCAGGCTTAGGGATAGATCTAGCCTTCAATACAAGTTATCATCGATAGATAGATGGATATACAAAGAGGATTAATAGGATACTTGAGGATATGTTGAGGATGTATGTCATGCATTAGCAAAGAAAGTGGGAGGAGTATCTTCCGCTGGTGAAGTTTGTTTGTAATAATGGGTATCAGGAATCCTTGAAGATGAGTCCATTTTAGGCTCTTTGTAGGAAGATTTGTACTACTCTTATCAACTAATGTGATCCTATGAGCATGGTACTGATTGGGCCAGATATGTTGAGAGAGATGGAGCAGGAGATGTGGGTTATCAAAAAGAATTTGGAGCAAACAAATGATAAGAATAAGAGTTATGGCAATCAACATAGGGTATTTAAGGAGTTTTAGGTTGGGGAGCGTGTGTACTTGTGTATCAAGACCAAGAAGGGTTTCTTTAATATTGGGACAAGTGCCAAGCTAGAACCTCAGTATTATAGGTGGGTCCTAAAAGAGAGTTCTAGCCTAAGCCTCAATGTAATA
>APFE031149252.1:0-13228 GCA_000404065.3 Pinus taeda
AAGTGATCCAAGAAAACTCTAAGTGTCTAAGAGTATGAGAGAGAGAGAATAATGAAATATCCCCTAAGCTAAATCACAAAAGGTTACTTACTGATCCTCATAAGAATTTTTAAGAATGAGGCCCCTATTTTCTTCATTTTCCATTATTTTCCTTCTAGCATGCAACCTGTGACCTTTCACCTCCTCTTTCTCCTAGTTTCATTATTTTCATAATAAATGTGACAAAAATGTAATTTTTCCTTTCCAAAGCCTTAGCTATTTCCTTTGCTAATTTCCTTAGCCATAAACAACTAAATGAACACACACTAGGATATCTTTCCTATCATTCAGCTTGGAATAAGTGTCCTAGTCATCCGTGGTTATTTTTTTTTTACATTTATTACATGGAATTTTCATCAGGGCTATTACATTTACTACTTGCCAGAGTTTGATGACCTAAAAATAAATCCTAATGAACTTATGGCTGATTTTATAAAAAATTAATAAAATTTATAATAAAAGAACACCAGACTATAAACCACCAGTGGTTGCTGCTAAAGTAAGATTCTCTAAAGGTTTTGATGATTATTTTGTTGTTATGCTTAGAGAAATAACATCTGTCACCCTAGCAGACATGCATATCAATTTCAATGAACTTGAGGCTAATAGATCAACATCATCTAAACTTAAGGAAAAGGTAGAAAAGGCTGAAAGAAAAATGACAAATAGGGAGGAAGGAACCTCTTCCTCTAAAATTAAGAGTGAGGATCATAAAATAGATTAAATTACTTCCTTACTAAGAAATCATTCAAATAGAAGATCAAAAATAGAAGAAAAACCTAGAGTTGTTCAACAAACATCAAACATACCTCAAGTTCAATATAAAAGACCTTTCCAAGCCCAAATATTTCAAAGACCTAATATTGATCAACAAACTCAACCCCCATTAATGATTAATATAAAGAAACTGGTCGTTTGGTTACAGACAATATTAACTATTTTTATAATCCTTTAAATCAAAATTATATAATTCTAGATTCTCATGATCAACCTTCACCTTAAATTCAAGAGGACTCTTAGGTTTCAAAATATCAGGCCTTTTCTGAGTTTCTAATTGCAGAATTAAAAGGAGATATTATTTAAGACCCAGACCAAGACCTAGTAGACCACCTAAAAATATCATTGTTAATGAACCACTAGTCAAATCAATTGAGACACAAACAACATTGATTCAACTATTAAACCAATAAAAGGAACATAACACTTTTGAGAAACTATTCCAACAACGTTTAATGTTTAGAGAGAATTAAAGAGAGTCAAAATACCTATTCCATTTTTTGAACTCTCCAAAAAACCAGGTTACAAAACTGAAGCATCAAATGGATTTAGTCCTCAAGCATTGATGTTGAGGGAGATGTAACCAGTCTACAAGATGAAAAACCTTTAGTGGGTTTTGGTCATAGTTCTAATACGATCGATGAAAAATTCCCCCCTTTTATGCTACTTTGAAGGTTCATGATTTACTATTATATAACTACATGTTAGATTCTGGGGCCTCTCACAATCTAATGCCTAAAGTAATCACGGATCAACTTCAATTACAAATCACAATATCTTATCACAATTTATACACTTTTTATTCAAAGAAAGTACCTTGTCTTGGACTAATCAAATATCTAGTTGTAACTCTAGCACATATCCCTATTAAAAGTGTACTTTTAGATATTGTTGTTACAGATATTTCCCCAATATTTGGAATGTTATTATCCAAAGATTGTTGTGCCAAGTTAGGAGGAAGTTTGCAAATGGATGTCTTTTGATACAATTCCTATTTATGGGGAAGAACACCTTAGATTATGCAAAGAGGTAATATTTATTAATAATGTTTGTAAAGTTGATCAGGAAATAAATCATCTTATTTATGTTGTTGATAAGGATTTTGGGTGTTTTACCTTATCATCTAATGATCTCCAAAATTCTCATCTTAGCAGTGAATAGATTGTGGATAAACCTAAATGTATAAAAACTGATTTTTGCAAGTTATACTTTAATGGGGCCTTTCCAAAAGATAGAGCTAGAGCTAGAATTGTACTTATTTCTCCAGATAGAGAAAATATAACTCAATCTTTTAGGTTGGACTTTGATTTTACAAATAATGTAGTAGATTATGAAGCGTTACTTTTAGGAATTGAGTTAGATAAATGTATGAATGTTCAAAACTTAAGTGTATTCGGTGATTTAGAACTCATTGTGAATCAACTAAGAAATCTATGCCAAGAAAAACATCCTAGGCTTAGATCTTACTCATTGTGAATACGTAAGAAATCTATCCCAAGAAAAAAAATCATAGGCTTAGATCTTATCGAAATGAGGTATGCGATTCTATGGATAATTTCTTTCAAGCTTTTAATATTACAATAATCCATACAAATGAAAACATTTATGCAGATTCATTAACTATCTCAGCTAGCTCTTTAAAAATACCCAATCCAATGGAGTTACAATACCAAATTCAAGTAAAGTATAGTCCTTCAATTCCTGACAACCTTAAGAATTGGCAAGTCTTCGAAGATATTGAGAAATTGAAGATTTTCTTACAATAAATTGATGGATTCTTAACTTTATAAATCGAAGAGGAATAAATCATTGATCATAAGTCTAATAATGAAAAAGAAACTTCACAATTAAATCACAAGATAATTGATCATAATATCATTCAATTGCCCAATAATTACATACCTAAGGGTTTAAATCCTCTTGAAAAACTTTTTGATAATAATGATGTTTCCAAAACTTCATTATCAAGTTCACACCAAGAGGATATTGAATAATTCAATATTGAGACCCGTGAAGAAATAAAAAATGTAAAACTTTCTACATCATTACCTAAGGAAATGAAGGAGAAATATCTAAATCTTCATAAACATTACAAATATGTCTTTTGTTGGTCATATGAGGAGCTCAAAACCTATGAAAAAACACTTATTGAACACAAAATTTCTCTCAAAATATAACCTAAACCTTTCAAGGAGAAATTGAGGAGAATAAATCCATTTTTGCTTCCAAATATTGAA
The DNA here is from genome assembly GCA_000404065.3 of Pinus taeda. Taxonomy (NCBI): domain Eukaryota; kingdom Viridiplantae; phylum Streptophyta; class Pinopsida; order Pinales; family Pinaceae; genus Pinus; species Pinus taeda. The sequence goes on from APFE031149252.1 coordinate 3,054, forward strand.
AAAGAACTCAAGAAATTTTGGATGCCAAAATTATTGTTCGTCTAAGATACTCTGATTGGATAGCAATCTCGTTCCGGTCAGAAAGAAAATTGGTGAGATAAGATTGTGTGTAGACTTTATAAACGTAAACATAATATCTTTAAACACAATTATCCATTGCCCAAGATGGATCAATTACTTCAAAAGGTTTCGGGCTCTAATAGAATTTCCATGCTGGATGTTTTTTTGGATACAATCAAATCATGGTAAGTCTATAAGATAGGGAAAAAACAACATTCACAACTTCTTGGGGTACATTTATGTATGCTACAATGCCATTTGGCCTAAACAACGCAATAGCTACCTTCCAAAGAGAAATGGAAGTAGCGTTTTTTGGTAAATTTAATATGTTTGTTGTTATTTATCTGGATGATCTAACTATATTTTTGAATTCTGATGAAAAACATTTAAAGCACTTGAAAAGGTTTTTGATAGGTAAAAGAAATATAGAATTTCTCTCAATCCATAGAAATGCTTGTGTTCTAGAAAGGAGGGAAACCTACTTGGCCATATCATTTCAAAAGAAGGAGTAGTCATTGATCTAAAACGAATCTCAGCCATTGGGTTAATACCTAGGAATATAAAAGAAATCTAGACTTTTCTAGGAAAGATTAATATTTTAAGGAGATTTATACCAAACTATGATAACATAGTCAAGGATATCACTGATATCCAAAAAAAGGAACATGAAGTTAAATGGATAGTGTAGGCAAGGTATGATTTTACATAAATCAAGAAGGCTATTTCTGAAGCTCCATTACTAGCCAGTCCTGATTATTCCAAGCCTTTTAGAATTTTCTCTTTTGCCTCTGATACTACCTTAGCGGTTGTCTTATTGCAAAAAAATGATAATGAAGATGACCAACCTATTTCATTTTTCAGCAAAGTTATGAGAGATGCTGAGTTGAAATATGATATCATTGAAAAACAAGCCTATGCCCTTCTGCAAGCCTTAAAATCTTTCAGAACTTATGTCCTCCATTATCCTATTATTGCCTATTTCTCAAAAAACATTTTCAAGGCTTTCTTGACCCAACTTGATACAGATGGTAGGAGAGGAAGATGGATTGCAAAATTTCTAGAATTTGATTTAGATATAAAATCTACCAAGTTATTGAAGGGACAAAGTTTAACCATAACTTTTGGTTGAATCAATTGTAAAGTTTCAGGGATAACCCCTATCATGCAAGTATCAGGAGAGAAAAATACACAGGAACCTTTTCAAAGTTAAGGCGATAAGGATCCACAAGAGCCTTACTCTTCTATAGATTCAACTCCTCTTCCAGTTCATATTGATGAAAAGTTAATATTATCTTAATTAGATGATCATATTTTACATTTTCTTTTTTATTTTGAGTATCCTCTTGGATTCACAAAGAATCAATGTAGAGCCCTCAGATTAGAGGCTATGAAATATTGTATCATTCGTGCTAACCTATATTGGAAATATCCATTAATCATCCTTCTATTATGTCCAATAGAGAGTGAAAAAGAAGGAGTTATAAATCAATTTCATGAAGGCGTATGTGGAGGGAATTATGCTTGTAGAGAAACAACATATAAAATTGTAAAAGCAGGTTTCTATTGGCCAATGTTGTTTTCACAAGTAGGAGAAAAAGTCAGAAGTTGTATTCCATGTCATATTTTTGCTGGAAAGCAAAGTTTAGAAGAACTCCCTCTTGATCCAGTATGAATTGAAGCATCCTTTCTATAGTGGGGACTAGATTTCATAGGAGCGATTCTTCCAACATCTAGTAATCAACACAGGTGGATCATAACTACTACTGACTACTTCACAAAGTGGGTAGAAGCCATCCCTATCAAGATTGAAATAGACAATGTTGTCATCAAATTCATTGAAGAAAATATATTATCTGAGTTTGGATGTCCTCAACAGATAGTCACTGATAATGCAAAGGAATTCAAGATTGTTAAAAGGATAGAATTTTGCCAAAAGTATCATATTTTATTGCATCATTCTACCCCATATTACCCTCAAGGAAATGGATTGGCAGAGTCATCAAATAATAGTTTCGTCAAAGTCATTAAGAAGGTACTCTTAGATCATAAGAGAAATTGGGACAGTCATATCAAGTTTTCAGTTTGGGTTAACAGAGTGTCACCTAGGAGATCTATAGGTGAATCCCCTTTTCATCTTGCCTATGGCACTGAGGCCATTTTTCCTACACAACTAGCTTTTCTTGTTATGAAGTTTTTGTAGGAAATATATGAAGAGCCTCATGATTTTTCAAGAAGAATCAATCAAATTATTGAATTAAATAAAGATAGGGATGAATTTTATTACAAGCTCCACCAATATCAAAATAAGATTAAAATTGTTTGATAGAAAATTTAAGGAAAGAGACTTCAAGCAAGGAGATATAGTGTTAAAATGGGATTCCCATAGAGAGGAAAGAGGAAAACATGGAGAAAATGACAATCTTTGCTTAGGACCATTCAAAATTGAATAATTCAAGGGAAATAATACTTTTATCCTACAAAACCTGGAAGGAAGATATTCTTCATTGCCTGTCAATGGACAATATCTTAAGCACTACATTCAGTATTGAAGTTGTTACATTATAGTTCATTGTACATTACCGGTATTATTTACATTTCACTATCAAAGTGTGATTTTCATAGCAAAGACTCCATAGTTCGAGGAGAAGGCACATGGATTTGCATGTTCTTTGCATCTCAAAGGGAGAAGGAGTCTAGAAGGAGCTGATGTTGTAACTTAACCTGTATTTTACATTTACTTGTTAAAAAAATGAAAGAAAAATAAAAATATATAAGATATAAATATAAATGAAAAAATTAAAGGAATATAAAAAAAACTGAGAGAAAATAGAAAAAATGACAAAAAAGAAAAATGTTGAAAAAATGAATAATCCCGCGAGAAAAATGTGCACTAGTTTAAATGTCACATATCATAGTTTATTAATTATTTTAATTAATTTAAGCTTAATTTAGAAATTAAGTAAACTTTGTAATAAAGTCAAATTGATTTGATACTCTTTGTCGTTTATTTAAAAACATGCGTATCAATCAAATGTCATGATCTCGCCTACCCAGATCAATGGTGGAGATGTATTTTGGAGCCCCACAGCTGTTGGGCATGCAATACCTCCACAACATGTTTTGGAGCTCAAAGCCAAAGTTTTTAGTTGTTACTATTGTAAAGACTCTGTGAATTGCAGGGGCAAAGCGTGAATTGTGTGTTAGAGTCATAGGGTTCTCTGCCCTAAGTTTTGAATGTAGTGTTGGCCTACCCATGGTCCATGAACCATGCGATTGTATAAATAGAGCGAGGCTCTAAGTTGTAAAGTAACTGATGGATCGATGGGATCGAATGGATAGAATACAATAGTGAGCATAGAGTAAGAGTCTAAGTATCTTGGGTCATAGTAGTAGGAAGATGCTCTGCAGCTGAGTGCGCGGACCCCTGCAACTGAGTGTGTAGGGTAGAGTTGAGTATCTAATAGAAGGAAAAAAATAATAAAGATAAGTTTTATCTAAATTTCTTGTATCTGTTCTTATGTTATTACATGTTTGATATCATTAGAAAATGTACTGTTTATTTTCTGTGCACACTTATATGAATTGTGAAAATTGTTAAGTATAACTGAAAGCATACGTCAACTAATATCAGGCTACGAATAAGGAATTGGGTAATAACATTGTTCGGTCCCTGAGTAGGGCTGCATGAAGGCAACATCTCAAGCTGCATGGTATGGGTAAGTGCACGTAGCAACGTTCATGCAAGGTCAAACTGCAAACCACTTGAAACCATCAGACATCTCTAGGGTGTAGAAACATGGTTCTAGCACACTCCCATACTACTTCAGGTGAGACCTCAGTCCACGCTTTGTGGACTGTTGCTGAAAGGGCCAATAGTACCGAGATTAGGCCCCAACAAGCCAACAAATGGTTCTGTTGTCGAGGCTAGGATCTACATAAGGGATGTCTAATCTCGTGTCACTGGAATCCAACAAAGAAAGAAAGATTCATGAGTTTTTGGTGCAGGAAAACATGAATCCATGAGTATCAAAGGAACAGTGGTTAGAGTGCTACTTATATACAAAATTCCATGAAATTTTCTTTGCATCCTTCCCCTCTGAGTTGTACCAGTGGATCATGAAGCTAGCAGACAGTCAGGGAAGGTATAGGCTCGACAAACCAATTGTGTGGACTTTGAAATTGGTGTGCAGACTAGAAGCGTTAGAAGATAAGATCGGCACATCGTGCACCATTGGATATATCAAATTATAGGGGAATTTATCACCAAGTTTGTGGTAGATACGATCGTCAGCTACAATGAGGTGGAATATCACTTCCTCAAGGGACGTGAAGTAAGTACATTAAATCATTGAACACTTGGATCGAAATGCTATTGTGTGAAAAGCAAGTCATGCAAATAAATTGATGTTTGGGACTATGCGAAGTGGGAGGATCTACAGAAATGAAGGTATTGAAGAGACAAAAAATAGCCACTTGATTTCACTGGGATGGGAAAGTGAGGAAGAGCTCGCGAAAGTTTCTCCGAGAAGCACGATCAGTCTGATAAGGCAACGAATTCCACACATACCACCCCCACCTACACCACCACCAATTTCACCATCCTCACGCCCATCTCCACCCACACCACCTCTCCTACCACCATAGTTCAATATGGCAAGCACGATCAAACTGTGGGTATTCAGAGGAGTAGGGAACAAAGATCTATACCAAATTCAGTTCGTAGTAAAGGTTGTAAGGAAAGCACAAGGAGTTGTGGATGACAATATAAAGAAGGTAACACTGGTAAGTGCATTGTAGGATCATGCACTAACATGGTACATTAAGAATTCTAATGACCATCCAAACACGAGGATCCTAGATATCCAGGCCGCGCTGAACAAGGAATTTAGTAGGCCAAAATCAAAGACACAACCAATTATCAAATTTAAGGAAATCATGATGCTTCTAGGAGATACCCCATGGGATCTGGACCAGAGACTAAAGAATATGATACGAGAAGCCAACATGACCTTGATGGATGGACAACACCACACATGGTTTGTAGTGTCTTTAACACTGCATTTAAGGACAACACTATCACAACAAAAGCTATCTGGCCAGGCTGAAGCTTTGGAGATTGCAATAAGATTGCATGATACCCCTATACAAGATCCTTGTCTGAGAGCCTAGAAAATCCATGCGCAATTGCAAAAATTGTGTCTAGAAATGCAGAGTTTGAAACAGGATAGAACAACTCAGCCAGAGGCATGCGAGGAGGTATGGTGCATAAAATGCAGAGGCTAGGGTCATCACAAGGACAACTATCCAATTTTTGCGAATTACATGGAGGTAGGAGGGCCAATGCCATTAAGAATAGAGGCACAAGAAGGACTGAGCGCAGCGCTTGCACTATGTTGCACGATTTGTTAGACAGGAGGAAAACACACTACAGATAACTACCACCTATTACAGAAGTATACGCAAACATCCCAATAATTTTTCTATAATTTCTATAGGTCAATAGGTCATGATGCGTGCACCTACAGAAGTTATGAGATGATGATGGATCAAACTCATACCTATAGAGTGCAAACTAAAATGCAAGCCCTCGATCCAAATGTAGGGATGACACATGCTGGATTTCAGGAGCGCGGATGAGGTCGAGGTGGAATAGGACTAGGAAGGGGTCGCGAACAACTAATTTGCTACAATTGCGGAGGGCCAAAGAACTATGCCCATGATTGTACAAATCCGACGAGAGCATCATGTTTATATTGTACTTAATTTAATCACGAGACAGAGGACTGCCCTACACTGATAGTGAGGTTCCGCAATAAAGGAGTACTCTAGCTTCCCCTGACTCAGAACCTACAAATGATGAGGTCTGAGCCACACGAAGAGGACTCGAATGTAAACATAGTGCCTCGAAGCAGTATCACAACCGAAGATAAAAAAGGTAAGCAGCCAAAAGAAAGTTCATGGGCTCGCAAGGATCCTACAAAGGAACCTGAATTTGATTTGGAGTGTGTGAAGGAGAGATTTATGGAAGCTAAGAAGAGATTCACGAAGGCCTCCACTTCTGGTAGTAAGGATAAAATAGAACCACGGATGGATCATTTAATGCTCACTACCTTTCTGGATACATGCATTAAACTGTTGCATGATAGCAAGGCTATAAAAGGACTGTAGGAACCTGTCACTAGGTGTGCTAGGTTAGGAGAACCACACGTAGTCCAGAAACTTGGAAATCATGCATTGCAAACAGGAAGGGAAATGAGATTGATTGTGAAAATCAGAGAGTATGAAATGGATCAAGTAATTCTGGATCTTGGATCAGACACAAATGTCCTACCAAAACAAACATGGGAACACATGGGCAGTCCCGTGCTACAATGGTCTCCTATTCAATTGCGAATGGTGAACCAACAGAAGATCATACTGATTGGAAAATTACAAGGGATAATAGTAGATATCGAAGGTGCTAGTGCATTGGAAGACATCGAAGTGATAGAGATTATCGATGACAACAATCCCTATCTGGTGCTATTGGGAATAGATTGTGCCACTGATATGAATGGAGTAATAAATCTAAAGAAGTGCAAAATGAGTTTTCAGAAAAATTCACTAAGCATAGTGGTACCTTTAGACCCTATAGAAGGAGCACGCTACATAGAACCGGTGCGCGATGATGATAGTGATGACGATCTCAACTGTATCTACAAGATAACTACTCGAGAGTAGGATTGGGTGAATCCAACACCAGATGGTAGGATTTTGTGGGAGCGCGAAAGCTCCTGCTTTTTGGATTCGGATGAAGAAATAGAACGATGGAAAAATCAGTTACATGAAGTAACCATGCTCAATTTCAACATGATGGTAATATCACTAAGCTGCGTGAGAATAGAGATAAGGGATCTGCCTAAATACAATGGGTTGATAGCGATGGATGAATTCCTGAACAAATTTGAGAGCGAAGTGCCTAAACAACAACGATTCAATGCTCTGAAATGGGCACTACACATTATGCCCACAAGGTGGTGGGGTATGCATTAGAAAAGCTTTAAGGATTGGCGTGGATGCAGAAGGATGATGCGCCTATGCTTTGGGAAACCACTGATGTGGCTAGCAGATAAGTATGATGGTCAAGATGATCCACGTACACACCTCGCGAAATGGACCAAGTTTTATGGGGAAGAGCCACAACCTGAATGGGTGCATTTGTTCTATCATACCCTGGATGGAATACCCATGAATTGGTATACTGTGATGGAGCTCCACCATGGTATGAGCGAATGGGATATCTTGTGCAAAGGATTTCTATTAAATTTCAAATTTGAAGTTTGTTGGTGGGATACTATTGATGATGTGCTACAAGCAGTAAAAGAAACTATCTTCAAAATACCCCAGAAGCCAATAGAAGTGCTTCAGCCTGAATGGGTGACACAACTGGGTTACGCACTGGAGTGCTATAATGTAAATGTTAAGGAGGATGATGAGGACCCACAAAATATTAACATTCCAGAAATGGAAGGTTGTAGCGAGGTTTGAGGACCATCAGTTGAGGACCCTAACATCACCGCGCCACTAAAAACAAAGCAGGTAAACATTGGGATGGAGGTGGAACCAAAGTATACCACGCTCAGAGACTATTGGGATGATGCCACAGTAGATAAGGTTGCGGAGTTACTTCACGAATATGAAGACTTATTCTTGACCAAAATTATGAACTTAAAAGGGGGTCGTTGGTGACTTAGGAATGATGAATATCACCCTAAAACTAGACGCGAAGCCGGTCAAGCAGAGGCCTTACCGCTTGAATCCTAATTACAAGGAAAAGTTCTACATAGAGTTAGACAAAATGCTCACTGCAGGAATTATTGAGCCAGTGGAAGAATCTGACTAGGTGAGTCCTATGGTAGTACAGGAGAAAAAGCAGAAGGGTGAAATAACAATATGCGTGGACCTCAAGAAGTTGAATGATGCATGTGTACATGATCCATTCTCGATACCGTTCACAGATTGGGTGTTGGAAAATGTTTGCTGACAAGAAGCATACTCATTCATCGATGGGTTCTTGAGTATCACCAGATGAAGATCATGCCGGAAGATAGGAGCAAAAAAACCTTCGCAATAGAATGGGGATGCTTTTAATACATTGTCATGTTGTTTGGATTGAAGAACATGTCAGCCATCTTTTCATGCATCGTTGTTGCCACATTCAAAGAATACATACTAAAGTTCCTGGAGGTCTATCTGGATGACTATACGGTCTATGGATTGGTTAAGTGCCACACAGCAAGCTTATGCTTGATACTCGATACTTGTCGACGACACCAGATTGCGTTGAACCTTAAGAAGTGCACATTTCTGGTTCCCTTTGGGAACCTGTTGGGACATGTTGTCTGCAAACAAGGGCTAATCGTCGACCTTACAAAGATTGTCGTTATTGTAAATTTGGAAGCACTGCAAAGTGTTAAAGAGCTACGTGCTACCTTGGGACATACAGGGTACTATAGGAAGTTCATAAAAAGCTTTGCCCAAATAAAGCGATGGAAAAGATATTGAAAAGGGATGTTACATATTGTTGGAATGATGATTGTATGAACAGTTTGGATGTCCTAAAGGGGAAATTGGCCTCCGCTCCAATCCTGGTCTTCCCAAAATGGGATGTGGAGTTTCACGTACATGTTGATGCATCGTGTATTGTGCTGGGAGTAGTACTCACACAGGAGGGCACAGAGGGCATGGATCACCCTATCATGTTTGCAATTCAAATATTGTCTAAAGCCAAGAAGAACTGTTCCACCACTGAGTGTGAGGGGTTGGAAATGGTGAATGTGCTCCAAAAACACTGACATTATTTTCTTGGAGGACATTTCAAGATGTATACTGACCATTTCGCATTGAAATACATGGTCAATAAGCCTATGTCGAGGGGGCGCATATGCAGGTTGTTGTTATTGTTCCAGGAATATGATTTTGAGGTCGTAATCAAGCCGGGATGTCTGAATGTAGGGTCGGATCATTTATTGTGCATTGAGATGGGTAAGGAACCCACTGATCTGGAGGAAGGATTACCTGATGCATAGCTCTTTGCAGTGCGCGTCGCAGACGTGCACTTAGAAGATATAATCCATTTTCTGACAACAGGAACTGCGCCGAAGGAATATTCCATCCAACAGAAGAAGGAATTGGTGGTGCATGTGGCAGATTTTCCTATCATTCTGATGCACCTATAAAAAATGGGAAATGATGAGATATTGCAAAGACACGTACCTAAATTTGCAAGAAGTCAAATCCTTGGAGAAGCACATGGGGGCACTGCAAGAGGACACTATGCAGGATGAGCAACTACATAAAAGATTCTCCACGCAGGGTTGTGGTGGGAAACCCTGCACCAAGATTCGAAAGCGCAGCTGTAAGAACTGTGATATATGTCAAAGGACAGGAAAACCATCAGAGAGGGATGAGATGCCATTAAATCCACAGATGACACTACAGTCGTTCAAGAAATGGGAAATCTACTTTATGGGACTAATCAAACCTCAGGGAAATATCGGCGTGCACTACATCATCACCACAATAGAGTATCTGACACGATGGGAGGAAGCGCAACCGGTCAAAGACTACATGGCTACTACAGCTGCAAAGTTTTTGTTTAAAAAAAAATTAACCTAGTTTAGTTGTCTAAAAATCTTAATGAGTGATCGTGGAACACATTTCCTAAATGAAACTATCAATGTTCTCACAGAAGAATTCTAGGTGTATCATCAGAAAAGTACACCATACCACCCACTAGCCAATGGGACTATAGAAGCTTTCAACAAAATACTAGAAACCGCGCTGACCAAAGTGTGCAACGCGTAGCAAAACGATTGGGAACTACACATACCTGCCATACTATGGGCTTACAGGACAACATGCAAAAGACTGATAGGCCAAACACCCTTCTAGTTAGTTTATGGCTTGGAAGCTATCATGCCGATGGAATATATCATACCTAGTCTGTGAATAGCAGTGCTCACAGGAATGATAAACTGCGAAGCTTTGGAGGAATGACTCGCGCAATTGGAAGAACTTAAGGAAGAATAGTTTTTGCCTGGATTGCATCAGTAGGAGCAAAAGAAGTATGAAAA
>APFE031149259.1:4382-17565 GCA_000404065.3 Pinus taeda
ATATAATATATTATTATTAGATTAATATAATTAAATAAATTCTTTTGTCCTAGTTAAACGGGGATGTTCGCACTTTATAATATAGTAATATAGTATATATATATATATATATATTATAATCTATATATATAAATTTTAATAAACAAATGAATCGTTTCTTGAAACCACCATTAACAATTAGTTTGTTTATTTACCTATTTCCATTTTATAAACAAATAAAATTTGATATTTATATATAATATCAATAATAATTTTATGAACAAATAACTTACCTTTTTAAAACTAACCTTTAAAATTTTAATTTTATTTTTACCTTAACAAACTAATATATATATATAGTAAACAATTTAATAAATGAATATATTACTGGTTTGAACTTACCATTAAAATTATTTATTTATTTTGATCCTAACAACCTAACATTATTATGTTATTAAATTATATACATATATATAAAATTTAGTAATATTGTATCTAATTAAATTAATATTTTAAAACTTACCATTAGTTTAGTTTATTTATTTACCTAATTTACATTATTTCCAAAAAAGAAAACAGTAAATAATAATAAGGTTAATAACCAGTAGAATTATTTTATATTAAATAACCTAATGTTATTACATTAACTTGGAATAAATAAATAAGTTGCCTTCCCTTATTTATGTATTTTTACCTATTTTTACTGTTTCCCATAAATAGAATAATATATTAACAATATAATAAATATTAATAATAATAATAATGTTAAATTAACAAATATAAATTTGACCTAGGTCCTATAGTCAAAATTAGCCGTTATTAGTTAGCCGTTGGAGTCTCTGCTAAGAGTATTTAACATGCTAAGCTGGATCTGTTTCTTCAATTTGTCCTGACGATGAACCACACTAGTTGGTTCGAAACGCGTCGACAAATGTCTTTCTATATGTGATTTACACTGAAGCTCTTCTTATAACTAAGATATATTCTAGAATAATAGTGACCATAAGAAGTTTCATTCAAGGATAAACTTTGAAATATCAAGATGCAGAAGAATGACACTAACCCACAATATCTGAGTAGGTTCACACAAGTTCGTGATGAGATTGTAGGAGTTGGTGTTATTTTTTTAGATGATTATTTGGTAAGCCTAGCCCTTTTAGGCCTTCCCAAGAGCTAGCATAACTACTAAGATTTGGTGAACAGGAGAGAGAAAATACCGAATTGGGAACGGTTACGGTCTTATTTGGTACAAGAGGAAATAAGGCGGAATACCAGAGATGGAACTTCATCCAAGGGTGAGGATAAAGAATAATTTTCATTGGTTGGAAAGGGAGAGAAGGGAAAAGGGAAAAAGTATCAAACCAAACCAGAATCTAGCCAAGGTAGCAAGAAGTAAGATTTGTCAAAAATTAAATGCTTCCATTGTCATGAATTCGGGCACTATGCCACAAAGTGTCCACACAAAATGGCAAGTAAGAAGGCCTCAAGAGGAGCAGTAGGCGAATCCTTAGCTTCACAGTTCAAGCTTTAATTTACCCTTATCACATGCATGTCCAGCACAATGATGGGGAGTGTGTGGTGCTTGGACTCAAGTGCCTTCTTCCACATGACAGGGTGTAAAGAGTTTTTCAGTTACTTGGAGGAGAAATATTTGCAGATGCACATTGAGCTCAGGGATGACAAAAGGTAAAAAGTGATCAGGGTTGGTACAGTCACCTTTCAGAGGGAGTCGGGATCCCCTCTTGGACTTAAGGATGTCATGTTTGTTCTGGGCCTAAAGAAAAATTTCATCTCAGTTGCAGTTTTGGAAGATCATGGTTATGATGTGATCTTCAGCAAAGGGAAAGCATTCTAGAGACATATAGCCATGGGATAGTTGAAGCAGATCTGGGTTCACGTGAAGAAATTGTATAAGCTAGATGTGGAATAATGTGTTGCATTAAACACTAAGGTGGAGAAAGTGCAAGGCCGCGATGTCGATGAACTTTGGCATAAAAGACTTGGCCATTTGCATCATGGGGCCCTAAATATTATGCAGAAAATAACCACTGGCCTCCCCAAAGGAGCACTCGAGGAGTAGGATGTATGCAAAGGATGTACTTTGGGGAAGTACACAAAATCTGCATTCCATGATCAAGGAAACAAAGCACATGTTGTCCTAGAAAGGATACACTCTAATATCTTTGGACCTTTCTTAACATCCTCCCTTGCCAGAAACATATATTTTGTCATTTTTATTGATGACTTCTCACATAAGTGTTGGATTTTCTTCACGTGGAAGAAAGATGATACATTTTCCAAGTTTGTAGAATTCAAGGAACTAGTTGAGAAAGAAACTGCCAAGAAGGTGAAGGCTCTCAAGAGTGATAATGGAGGTGAGTACGTGTTGAATGAATTTAAAAAAAATTGTGATAAATAAGGCATTTGAGGATAGTTGACAGCACCCCACAACCCACAATAGAATGTGGTGGCTGAGAGAAAGAACCGTAGTATTATGGAAGAAGTAAGGGCGATGTTGCATGACCAAGTCCTACCTCTGCGTTTTTTGGCTGAAGCATGCAACACAACAATGTATTTGTAGAAGCAGAGTCCTCATCTAATTCTTGGCATGATTACACCAAAGGAGGCTTTCTTGGGGAGAAGTCGGATGTGTCGCACTTCAGGATTTTTGGAGCCAATGTTTACTGCCATGTCTTCAAAAAATCAAGGAATAAGCTTGAGCCAACAATAGAATTGGGGGTATTTGTGGGTTACACACAAACTCCCCACAACTACTGTGTGAACTTTCCATCCCCCATAATGACATTTGTGCAAAGGGATGTAAAATTTGATGAAGAGAAAGTGATGTGGTTCTCTATTGAGAGGGAGCTTTAGATCCCACCAAAAGATGAGCTTTTAGCTACAAAGGAGGAGCCTCAGAAAGTTGTGGAGCAACCACAAGTTGAGGAGAAGAGAGTGGAGACATCCACTCAAGTAGAACCATCCAAAGAAGGCGAGATAAGAAAAATGGAAGTTGATCGACTTGTGCAGGATGTGAGGGAGAATGTGGGAGCCCCTTAAAATTTGTACAGACATATAAGGTCACCTAATCAGTACAGTAGATACATGGCTCTAATAACTGACCTTGTAGATACTGAGCCATCCTCGTTCGAGGAAGAATTAGAACAACCTGTATAGGTTGATGCAGCGGTGTAGGAATATGAATCCATTGTAAAGAAAAATATTTGGAAAGTGGTCCAAAGACTGAAAAATAAATTAGTTGTGGGTTCAAGATGGATCTTCAAAGTTAAGCATGTAGCATATGGAAGCATAGAGGAGTATAAGGCCATATTTGTGGCCAAGGGGTACTATGAAGTTGAGGGAATTGACTATGAGGAAACCTTTGCTATTGTAGCAAGGTACTCATCCATTTGATCAATTCTTTCTCTGGTTGTGCATGCGTGGTGGCATATCCACCAGATAGATGTAAAAAAAACATTTCTCAATGGAGTTATTAAGGAGGAGGTGTACATTAAGAAACAAGAAGGTCTCGAGACTTTTGATTGAGAGAGTCATGTGTGCAGACTTAAGAGAGCATTGTATGGTGTCAAATAAGCACCCTGTGCTTGGTACACCAGGATCAATAATTATCTCAATGGTTTGGGATTCACCAAAAGTGAAGTGGATGAAAACCTCTATCACATCTTAGTAGAATGTAAATTGCTTATAATTGTCTTATATGTTGATGATTTAATTTTAATTGGTGATGAGCAGTTGATCAAATCTTGCAAGGAGGACTTTACAAGGAAATTTGAAATGAAGGACATGGGTCTCATGCACTACATCCTTGGGTTGGAAGTATGGCAAGGGGATGGGGAATTGATTGTCTCTCAAGGAAAGTATGAAAATGAGATACCACATAACTTCCACATGGAGAGTTGCAAACCCATGGTGACATGTCTAGAAACCAACTAGAGGAAGGAGGATGCCGCTTTAGGTTAGGAAGTGGATGCTACCATTTATGGACAGCTACTGGGTTCACAGATGTATCTTGTGAATGTATGAACATATATGTGCTATAGTTAGGCTAACTGAATTATATTGGAAGGTAGTTAAGCATGTTTTATTGTACCTTAAAGGCACTACCTAGTTTGGACTATGGTACAGATGGACATAGGACATGAAGTTGTGTGGCTTCACAGATGCATATTGGGCGAGGAATCCATAAGACCAAAAGAGTACATTAGGTTGAATTTTTAGTGTTGGGTTTGCAGCTATTTCCTAGTAAAACAAGAAGCAAAGATCTATGGCGCTCAACTTGGAAAAAGCAGAATACATGACCGCAAGTTAATCAGCATGTGAGGCGATATGGAAGAGAAATATACTTGTTGGATTGTTTGGTCATATGATGGATCCAACTGCAATCTACTGTGATAATCAGAGTTGCATCAATATCTTTACGTATAATGTATTTTATGATCTATACATGCATATAGATATTTGGTATCACCATTTACAGGACTTTGTTCAGAGGCCAATAATGTTGCTACAATACATTCCTACAGAGGAACAAGATGATGAAATTTTGAAAAGGGCCTTGTCAAGAGGGAAGTTCGAGTTCCACAACTGTAGATAAGTGTGGTTGATAATCCATTTCTTGCTAAGGGGGGGTGTTGAAAAATGCAACAATAAATTCTCAATTTTATTTTTCCTTGAATTCCACAGAGCAGTAGAGTAGGTTTGTGTCTTGTGGTTTTGATTAAAACTTCATGATAAGTTGCAAATATACACCATAATTTCTACATTGGAAGCATTGCTAGTGACATTTATGACGTGGCCCCAATGCCTATTCTAAATTATTCACTATGCCTAGTTACTGCTTGAGTGGAAGGGCTTTAGGTCTTTTTAGGAATTTTTCTGATACGCAAAACCTCAGATAAACCTTTTTTATTGATTTTTTCATACATTCAAATTAAAGGGAAAATTAATCATTTATTTTTTGCTTTGTCTTATATATGTGATTAACTTGGTTTTCCTAAAGAAAATGTATGTGTTCATTTGTGCTTACAAATGCAATAGTCTCAAGTGTTTTTGATTTATTTCCTTTCTTTCCAACTGATTTATTTCTTAGAATAGAATGCTTGTCATTAGTTACATGTTTCATAGGGATTATATCATCTTCAAGTGCCTCCTACATACAATCCACATTATCATGAAAAATATTTTACCTTTCATACATGCTGAATCCTTTACCTTTCAACATATTTTAAATCACCCTTTTTATTGACACAGGGACCGATAATTTTACTGACCTGTTCTCTTCTTCGACCGATCTTTCCTTGAGCTCAAAACCCTTTTATTTTCATGTTTCAACTTAGAACCCTTGGTCCATGTGACTAGAACCCTAGGGTTTCGAAATTGATTTTTGTTTAGTGAGGGGAAATGATTTTACCTTTCATCATATTCCCAATCACCCTTTTTGTTGACACGAGGATCGACACCTTTACTAGTGCGCTCATCTTCGACCCCTTTTTCCCCGACCTTGAAACCCTTTTATTTCCATTTTTCGACTTAGAATCCTTGGTCCATGTCAAATTTTTCTACCTAGTTTTCAACTGTCAACTTTTTTTTTTTAATTTAACTTTTACCTAGTGTTTCCAAATTTATTTTTATTGATTAGGGATGAATGCGTTTATCTTTTATCATATTCTGCATCACCCTTTTTTTTGACATATGGATTGATACCTTTATTGGTTTGCTGTTCTTTGACCCATATTTCCCTAAGCTCAAAACCCTTTTATTTCCATGTTTCAAATTATAACCCTTGGTCCATGTCAAATTGTTTTTCATTTAACCTTTCCCTAGGGTTTGTGACTAGAACCATAGGGTTTCCAAATTGATTTTTATGGAGTGAGGAGGAATGATTTTACCTTTCGTCATATTCTGAATCACCTTTTTTGTTGACATGGGGAACAATACCTTTGATGGTGGTTCTTCTTTGGCCCATCTTTCCTTGAACTTGAAACCCTTTTATTTCCATGTTTCAACTTATAACCCTTGGTCCATGTCAACTTCTACTACCTAGTTTCCAACTGTCAACTTGTTTTTCATTTAAATTTTCCCTAGGGTTTGTGACTTGAACCCTAGGTTTCCAAATTGATTTTTGTTGAGTGAGGAAGGATGATTTTACCTTTCATAATATTCTAAGTCACCTTTTTTGTTGACATAGTGACCGGTACCTTTACTAGTGATTCTTCTTCGACCCATCTTTCCCTGAGCTTGAAACCCTTTTATTCGATGTTTCAGCTTATAACCCTTGGTCCATGTCAACTTCTGCTACGTAGTTTTCAACTGTCAACTTGTTTTTCATTTCTTTTTTTCCCTAAGGTTTGTGACTAGAACCCTAGGGTTTCCAAATTGATTTTTGTTGAGTGAGGAGGAATTCTTTCACCTTTCGTCATATTCTGAATCACCCTTTTGGTTGACATAGGGACCAATACCTTTACTGGTGTGCTCTTCTTTGACCCATATTTCGTTGGTCTCAAAACCATTTTCTTTTCATGTTTGAACTTAAAACCCTTGGTCCATGTCAACTTCTGATACTTAGTTCACTACTATCAAATCATACCATGACCTTCCACCTATGGTCATTTCTTAAAAAAATATGTGTAGATTTACTATGCACTTGTATTATGATGATGATTCACTTGACTTACAAGTATATTTTGTATTCCACTATGCAGGGATGGGAAGTGAATAACCACAATAGGGAGAAGATGTGTCCCATCAAGCTGATCAACTGGATGATGATCAAGATGTGACCTATGGACCTAATCAACCACTAGAAGAACATGTGCCCTATCAAGTTGATCAATTGTCACTAAGGGAACAACATGTCTCATGTCAAGCTAATCAACCAATGGAGGAAGATGATTTCCCTATCAAGTTGATAAACCACTGGAAGAACAAATTGTTTCCTCTCAAGTTGATAGGATAACAGGGAGTTGTAGTGGTTTGGAAAGGGGTGGACCATTTGCAAAAAAATTGGATGCAAGCACAATAGAGTACCTTGGGGATATCCCTGCTCGCACTATTAGAGACCTGATGTCAATAACATCATTCGACAACATTTTGAGAAACATTAAGTTGTTGCAAAAGCTCAAATACTACATGGGTTGATCAAACATAAGAAACTAAAACATGCCACAAAGCTTTTGGGTGTCCAAGATGCTAAAAGCAAGAAGAAACATATGAATTTCACTAAAAACATATCAAAGGCATTCACTATGTTTGGAAAATCAAGAAAACCCAATGCTCGAGTTTCACGTAGGGAAATTAAACTACTATTGTTGCACAAGGTACATCAAGGAAACAAAATTTGGCAATAATGTCAAAATTTCTCCATGTCTCGAGAAAAACCTTGCACACGCATACCAAATTCAAGGTTCAAGTGAATGAAAATGATGAATCTACTTGTTGGGCTCTTATCACCAAGAAAACCTACTAAGACAAGCTTATAGCAGGGATCAAATCATTTGCGGTAGATTTTTGGGAGAGCCATTCCCATGCTATTCCATATAGAAAGCATGTCGTACGACATCACATAGCTAAAGGTGAGTATGTGGAACATGTTAAGCACATTGTAGAAATGATAGAAGTTGCATTGGAATTTCAAGAAAGCAAACACCATGTGAAGATATCCATAAGGATGTTTCAGAAATTGAAGCCATGGTTTATTAAGCCCAATACAATCCGTGACATGTGTTTTTGTTGATATCATGTTGAATTTCAGATCCATTATGACACTCTCTGGGAATTTTACAAGAAGAACTATCACGACAACCCTCCTCCTCCTACAATGTGTGATTTTGTTTCATCAATATTATGCAAAAGGGAGCCAAAATATTTGTATTACAAGAAAATGTGTATAGGTGGGTGAATATGCATTGAATGTGGTGATTTTGAATTGTTTCATAAGAACTTTCTTATTGATCCTAACCAGTCCGGGATGTTATATGTAATCTTTACGTGGAAGCATTATGGGTATGTCATGGGAAATAAACCATCTTATTCAACTCTGGTGCCTAAGAGGATCAACAAATTGAGGATGAGATTCCTATTTCACAGTTCATGGGGGTGTTTCAAAACCAGATCTATAAATATATCAAACACTTGCACAGGTCCAGGTGGCAAGAATTTGAATTTAAGCATTCTCACGAAGTATTTCAACCAGGCAAAATCTTATTAGTGGTGGAATTTATTGAGAATTACACATTTTCTCCTCATACATAGATATAGAGTGAGTATTATCACTCAGACCAAGTGTCCATATTAGTACATGTTCTGTACAGACATGCACAATTGAACATTGATGGTAGGGATAACACTGCTGAGTCACGTGATATGATTAAGGAGTATCACTTTTACATCAGTGATGATCATGATAATGACACATTGTTCATGCAACATTGCTTTGACCTCTTTTATGAATCATTCAAAAAAACAGCATATCATTCAGGAAGCATTGGATATTTTCAAATGGTTGTGCATGGAATTTCAAGTTAGCACACACTTTTTATTGGTTGAGCCGACTACACAAGAAGATAAAAATCCAGCATACTTGGAGCTAATTTGAAACAATACATAGAAAGGGTGAACATAATGGTGTAGGTTCTTGTGTGAAGTTAACAATTAGGAGGTACCAAATGAGCCATGATGCATATCGACTCAAATCATTACTAGAGGTGGTTAACTAGTGCAAATCCCATTTAGGACATGAAGGTAATGAATCTATAAGGCCTTTGATGTGAATAGATCCATTCCTTGGTATTGTAATAATGTAGAAGGAACAAGGGAATTACATAATGAAACAATTTTATGGAGCAAAGACATGGGGGAAATATTTGCCATCAAGACAGGCAAACTCGCATGTTTTTGTGCATTTTGCGTTGGTGTTAATGGATGTAGACTTGATCACTGTGAAAAACATGGGTACATGAAAGATGGAAATATTCCCCTCTTAATCCAAAGAGACATCATCCAATTCAAATGTGGCAAGAGATGCACGATGAAGGGGCCATCATTTCACTTGATCATGATCGAGCCTTTGATCTTGTAAGGGAAGGTATGTGGCTCATCTATCATTAACAATTTCATCTATAAATTCAAATCTTAAATGTATTTAACTAATGCATATTTTGTATTTTGGTTGTAGATGATGATTTTTTTGTTACTTCCCTGACAGGAAATGGATCTAATATGGCCTACTATTTGATGCGATGCACACATGTGAAAAGTCGGTTGGTGAGACCATATGAAGATGGACAATTCACATACCAAATTGGTGACATGGTTGTGATGGGAAATTGTTTTGAAAAGGTAAAAAGACATACTGATCACATCATTTATAGATATTTTATGCTTGAATATATATCTTGCCATTACAGTCATCTAGTCATATCATCTTGGATCAATCTTATAGAAATAAAAACAAAGAAAGGTGAACCAAGGAGATGGAAGATGACAAAATCATACCATGAACATATTATGGAGACCTTCATTCCTATGATCCATTGGTTAGATGAATAGATGATGCAAATGGAAATCCCTGAAGCTGAGTCTATAGTGGTTAAGTGTAATCTATCTAGTATAAGAGATCTCAAATGTATGATTTTTGTAATGTATAAATATGACAGTTGAATACTCTTGTAATTTTGTAATTTTGAATAGAGAAACATTTCCATATTATCTAGGATGGATTCATAATGGTGTACATATATGTTATATAAGCTTTAGTTTCTTTGAGCTAATTAAGTTTCTAAAGTACACCAAATTTAAGGACGTGCTTTAGAATCAACAAGGATTTAGATTTAGATTTAATTAAAAATATTCATCTTAAAATTTTTAAATGTCATGTGTATAGTATTCATGTTGAGCATGCAAGAAATTTTATAGATCTATATACATGTCATACATATTTGGTTTATATATAATCCATTTTAGTATGTAGCAACTATGTTGATATATTATTTTACTTAAATGAAAATTCAACAATCTAGGTTATGAACAACATTGAAATATTTTTATGTTATTAATAATAAATATGTCATGTGTCAATTTGATATAAAGCATGGAAAGAGTTACACACTTGCTTCATATTGGAATGTAAGAAGTGCTATATATATATATATCTATATTAATAGTGTGCGAGGTAACTTGGAGGCTAATACAGGTCCGAAGAACGAGGAAGAGAAGGGGATCAATCTTGGGACGACACAATGACGCGAATACTTATTAGCAATGGTGATGAAGGGTGTTGCAGACCTCTGCATGTGGTTGTGTTTGCATATCTCTTGTAGGGCCACATTATTCCCATGTATAATTTCGCAAAGAAGCTTGTATCTAAGGGCATTATTGTCAAGTTTGTTAATATAGAATCATGCCATGCCAACACCATCAAGGTGCATAACTGTGAGGATCCTGTGATCTCCTTTGCCAGAAGCTCAAGCCTCAATATGCAATCTGCTCAGGTTGGCAATGGACTACCCATGGAATTTGACAGATCGTTGAATCATGATGATCTTATGAAACCCTTGTGGACTAATATGATTCTGCACATTGAGGAGTTCCTTACCCATCTAAGTACAAATGAGTCCCCTGTATCTTGTTTCATTTCTGACACCCTTTTTCTTTGTTGTGATAGCGTCGCTAAGAAAATCTAGATTCCACATGCTTCTTTCTGGGACAGAGCCAACAGTTGTTTTCTCCATCTATTATCATTGGGATATGTTGGTGAAAAATGGCCATCATCCATTTCTCAACAATGATTTTAAAGACTATGATTGAGGAACCTTTGCTGTGCATGGCCCTGGATCGATCTTCCTCACCCTGGAAGGGTGTTTTAATCTTAGATCGACCAATGATCTGATAGATTTGGTGCTAAACAGATGGATCAGCCCATGCCAAGCTCAGACCTGGAGGCATGCTTGCACAAAGACTCACTTCTGCATTGGATCACAGCCCCAGAGTGTAGATCTGACTCAGGGACTCACATATGTTAAGATAGCTATGAAGGAATCAGATCCTAAAATGCCTAAGGATAAACAAAGTTCCCTCTCTATGGAAGGGAACATAGTCTGCATTATGATAGGGAGCTCGGAGGACATAAAAACTCTAAAGCAGAGGATACGAGAAGGATAGGTATCCCATCATGCAAACAACTCTTGATCTACACAGGAAAAGTGTTGTAGGAGGAGCACAAACTAAAAGAATATGGCATAGGCAATGACTCAACCATCCACCTTAGCATAAGGCTTCGCGGAGGATCCCCAGGCAGGAGCTCAAAATCCTTCAAAGATGCAGTGAAAGGGAAGATGGAATCTAAATCACAAACAGAACAACAAACTACAATCCCTGGTGCCTACATAGTCGAGCAGACAGCTCAGAACCCGGTAATAACAATTTCTATACCTGAGGTAAATGAAATATATGATGAATATTCATCTAAAGTAGTGATTTGCAGGTTTAATGGATATTGGCCCAAGCCGGATGCCCTTCGTTAATGGATTTACTCTATATGGACAACAAACTGCGATCTCCACCTCTGTTCAAGAGGGTTTTTTGTTGTCAAATTTGACACAGTAGAGGACAAGGACTACGCATTGAACGAGGGCCCATGGTTCTGGGGTAATGCCAGACTTTTAATGGCATCTTGGTTCCTGGATTTTAACCCCCACAGCATGGTGGTATCCAAAATTATTGTTTGGGTTAGGATATACAACCTACCCCTGCATTTTTGGCACTTCAAAGTATTAGCAGGTATTAGCAACGCTTTGGGGAAATTCTTAAAAGTAGACAATGCATGCCTTTCCGAGGATATTACTTTTGCCAGGATCTGTGTGGAGGTTGATCTCAGTCAGGGATTACCAGACCACATCCTCTTACTCCACAATGAAAAGCAATGGGCGCAACCACTCGATTATGAAAACACTGCCTTCAAATGTCGCTTATGTCGTCAGACTGGTCATCTACAAAGTGGGTACCCACAAAACAAAAAAGACAGGAAAAGAAGACAGCCAACAAAGCCCAGAGGATGGCAGTTTTAAGAAACATGACAAATGACATAGAAGAGGAAAAAAACACAGAAACTACCAACATATACCAAGAAAACAATGCAGAAGAAGACGAACAAATAGTAAAGGACAGCACACAAAAAGAAGAGGAAGCCCCCAACAACCCCATGCAGCAACAAGTTTCCCAGCAACCAGGACAGGAAATACCTGACAACAAGAGAGCTCATGGATCAGAAGGATCGGAGTCGGACAAGGATTCTCCCACAGCAGCGACAAAAAAATCAGCTATCCATTGTAACAGCCACCCCCAACACTGGTGGATGGCGAAAGGTGGAGAAGAAGAAAGGAAGAAAACAATAGCAACAACAAATTTTTTTTATTTTTTTTTATTTTTAGCTTTTTGGTTTCGGTGAAAGCCAGAACAGAACATCTGCATATGTTCTTCAACATCTACAAAATGTAATTTTGTCTCATGAATAAAATTACGACTTTTTCTACGGGAAATATATATATATATTATATAATATATATATATAATATATATATTAATATATATCATGTTATGACTATTGAGCTCTTTAGATACCTCAAAAGAATATAATTGAATTGCAATATGATTTCAGGTTTCTGTGGCTTGAATCTTTTGAATGAATGACCGGAGAATCCACAGTTTTATCAATTTTGAACCGACGTTTCGAATCCCAAGTGGGATCCATCTTCAGGATGAGAGAATGATGATGAAAGAAGAGCAGCGGAGAGGAAATAAATAGAGGAGGAAGGAAAAATTTTTGGAGAACCAAACAAGTCGGCTGAGATGATAATGATTTTTATTATTTTATTAATTATGAAATTTTTATAATATTAATATGCTTTGATTTTTATATAACGTTAATAGGATTTTTAGATTTATTTTTATTTTCAAAGTAATCATACTAATTAATAATTAAAAAATTAAAATGAAATTGAAAATAAATAATTAAATTATAATAATATTAATATTATTATATTAATTTATTAAAATAGTTATATTAATACAATTGATTAAAGTTATTACATTATTGCTATTGCATAAATTACTTAGTCTTACAAATATTAAGAAAAGAATTATTACTATATTTCTAATACTAATTATTATTAGTTATATTAATTTTATA
>APFE031149259.1:17611-48564 GCA_000404065.3 Pinus taeda
AAATTGATTGAAATACTTGGATAGACAAATAAATTTAGGAAAATGCATAAAATTATAGAAACATACTATTAATTGTTTAAATTAACATACATTGACTGCATTAAAAGACATTTTCTACAAATTCAATATTAAATTGATGTACATGATACATTTTATTTCATTTTAAGTATTAAAGTGACTTGCATCATAGTAAGATTGCACTTATTTCCTTAGTCTATGAAACTAGAATTCAAAATTGTTATTTTGTAAAATTTTACTTCTTGAATGTTCTTAATTGAATGCCTTAAGGAATTGATTGAAACATTTGATAGCCAACTAAATTTAGGAGAGTTCATATAATTATATAAAATTATCTAAAAACTTTTCATTAATTGTTTTTTGGTCTATTAAATTCCAATACCTATGACTTATATCATGTGTTATGACTAAGTTGTTGCAGATGACCTCAAAAGGCATAAAATTTAATAAAACAAGTTATTAGTTGAACATTACTAGTTGAAGACATTTTTTTAAATTGAATTTAAAATGTATTTAAATCCTATTTATGTATTTTAATTGAACCATGAACATATATTTTAGTTCATTTAAGTATATAATGTCCCCAATTGAATTAATTTTTCTAAGACGAATTTCTATTTTTGCAATTGGGTAATTTTTGGAGAGATGGAGGCCACCAACATTAGAGAAAGAGAAAGATTAAATTGGTAGTGGGATGTAGAGCCAACCAAAAAGGGGAATTTGAATCCCTTAGGAAAATCGAAATGCTAAGGGAAGGAGGTCGAAATATTGGATGGAGGGACCCACATGAGGAGGCAAGAAGAAATTATAAATATAAGGAGGATAGAATTTATTGGGTCATTTTGTTCACTCATCTATTTCCTTTGCTGCTCAAGTTGTTTTGTTGGGTCACAAGTGTTGCTTAGCACAGCGTTCTCCAAGGGGAGAACTCACCCTTCTTTCGGTGGACTTCGAGTGCCACCCGAGGGAGGCAAGCTATTGCTAATTTGGAGGGAAGTTTTGTGGAGTATTGTAGCACATTTCAGCAGATTCCTTCAGCGAGTTCGTACTCTAGGGATGATGTAGTAGAGAAATCATACCACTCATTTCAACTAACGTTCGAGGGTTTTATTCTAGGAGAAAAGTAATGGAGTTGCTTGAGGGGGAGTCTAGCCTTTGTGGAAAGTTTTGTAGTTGAAGGTGACTGCTATTGAGGGGAAAAAATTTATCTTCCTAGGGATTACATAGGGGATCACTGGACAATGTTTTTGTGGAGTTGGGTTCAACTATCTTGTGTTGGGACTTGATGTGAAACCTCTCCCCTACATCCAAGAAAATTTCCTTTATCATTCCTATTGCAGATTGAGGAGAGATAAGGAGGATTTCAGTATATTACATTACCGGGCGATGCAATCCTCATTCAGGAGGGCGTAGTGCCAAAAGAGGGAAAATTTAGAAAGTCAAAATTAGCTAAAACCCTTTCTGGGTTTTTGTGGGTTTCTTGAGAGGAGACTCGGGTTAAATTTGCATAATTTGTCGGTAGTATTCAAGCTAGAAGTCTCCTTTATGTTTAGTAGTGTGATTTATTATTCAACCGATAATTGCACCATTTTGAGGGTTTTCTGGATGGTTGGTTTGGGGCAGATTCCTTTCTAGGTTTGGTTGAGTATTTTTGGGAGAAGCTACATCTACATTTTTAGGTGATTCCGGGCACCACAAAGGGTCATTCTCAGCATTCCCAGTGCAACAGTAGTTGCCAATTTCTAGGTCTACGTAGAAAGATATTGGGCCAAAGTTTCCTAACTCTTAGGGGTCATATCTTCCACCTGGGTTGCTCCATCTTGCTTATACGAACCCAAGTTCACTTATACTTTGCTATATGTACTCCTTACAACTCATAATTTAATAAACTGGCTCAATTTATTGGCCTAGTTTCTTGATGTTTTTATGGTGCATGCATATTTGTGATTTTATTTATTGTAGCCTAGTTCATGTGTCTGTTATTAGTTGTAAAATTCAATTTGGAATATTACAGTGGTATTAGAGCCTTGATCTTGGCTCAGTTGTGGGTACCCAACAAGAACATGGGAGGATTGGGTATGAATGCACAATGTCGGGTGAAACTGTAGACAAACCCATGGCTCAAGGGAAATTCAGTGTGTAGAAATTTTGGGGTGGAATCTGTTGGGACAATGAGTTTGGCCCACTTGAGGAGGGTGACAAACTAGACCCATCCTAATCAGGTGCTCAATGTTTGGCTCAAAAATCAAAGTCTTTATATTGGCTTGAAAATTGTACGAGTGCGTTCACTTCGTCAAGACGATTTCAACGCAATCCATCTCACTGAAAACGGAGTCCGGATGAAGGAGAAAAGGCTTGTTGTTAATTTTCCTAAACAACGAAAAAAATTACAGAGTAGGAAAGAATGATGACATGGTAGTCCAACCAGCAAGGGGAATCTTCTTCAGTTTTCTCCCAATGGGGTTGTGACAAGTGTCACCTCCAAATTCGCTAGTTTGGTTATGTGAAGGTGAAATTGCCTAATTGGCCTCCAAGGTGGAATTTGAAGTTTTTTAGCTATATATATATATATATATTATATATACTATATAATATATTATATATATATATATTAAAAAAAATCCGCATATGTATATGTTATGGCACATTTAAATGTTTTATTTCGGTGGCAAAAAAAAATATGGGATGGGCGGAGGTGGGTTTGATCCCACGACCTTCCCCTCCCAAATTCCATGCATTTCCGTTAGACCACCAAGGGATACATTGAAGAATACAACCATGTTCATATATTTAAAGCTGCATTAATTGTCGACAGCAGGGTGGTGGGAGCCATCCCTACAGGCCAGTCCCCACCCCATGTGACCAGAAGTGCGTGACCGAGGGCCAGCGAATGGAAGTGCTTAGCGCTAATCACACTTTATTAAAATAATTCCATTTAAAACCTTAATTAAGTCTGCTTAAATTTTGGATTAATTTGGTGGCGGATTTGGAAGTGCACCAAATATGGCAGAAACTACCATTTTTGGCAGACTTAACTGGAATCTCTCTAGATTTAGCAGGGTTTCCTAGGGAAAAATTGAATGCAGCATAACTTGAGCAAATTTCGACCAAATTGAGCTCAGAAAGAAGTTTTCTTGGCTAATTTGAACCTTCTAAACACATTGGTACATGTATTAGGAGCTATAGAGCTTTGTAAACAACATTATTCCCACATTGAGCTAATACAGAGGCCCAAGCCATGGAAACTGGACTAAGGAGATATAGCCCAGGAGGGGTCAAATCCTTCTTCAAAATGCTATGTTAATGTGTCTCTTCGATGGTTTGCTACACTGTACATGTTTTATATTAATTATTAAATTTTGAAGCTATTTTTCTCATGAATGTCTTGTTGAACTTAAGGAAATCTACTTGTTTGTAAGCACCAACAACTAAGGAAACCTTAGCACAAAAAGAAAGAAGAAAGCACATGTTTATAAATCTATAATTTCTATTAGCACAATAAAACTAATGATACAAAAATAGATCAAGTTGGTATCAAAGAAAAGGTTGAATTGCTTGATTGATTGAGTTTGTGCAGTTAGGGTTTTAATGGTTGCAAAATTGTGATGCTTACAAGGTTAAAGTTGCAGAAAGGAGAAGGGAAGGTATTGGTTGCAAATCCTGAGGTAATGCCCAAAAGAGGGAGAGCTACAAGGCCACAATCTCTACAACCCAAAGTTCCAATTCTAGCTGCACTTGAAACTCCTTAAGTTTTGTCTTTAATTGAGATTGAAGAGGTACAATCAATACAAATGTCTGAGCCTGAATCCATAGCGATTATATCTGGAGAAAGAGAGCCTGAAGGTACCTCTTCAGAAGAGGAATAATTCAAGAAATATTTCTATACTTTGACTGAGATGGTTAAAGTCCTATATGAACAAAGGAACACCAGAATGGTTGGATAGAGTTCTAAACCTCCACATGGAGAAGGAAGTTGAGATGGCAAAAAAGATGAGAAGACAGATTCCAAAGGGAATGGTGGAAATACACCTCCATCACCACCATCCTCATCATCCTCCTCATCATCTCCATCATCTCCATCATCTCCATCATCTCACACAACATCATCTTCCACTACCACCAATGAAACTGCCCATACTCATTCCAAAACCCCAAAAGGAAAAACTCCATTACTGAAATTGGACATAAAATTCGAACTTCCCATGTACAATGGAGAAGTGAATGCAAAGAAATTGGAAAATTGGATTCGACAGTTGGAGTTATATTGTAGAATTTAGAACCTTCAAGAAGACGACATAAATATCTAGTTGGCTTCACTGAGGCTAGAACGAGTTGCAATAGTTTGGTGGGAAGCAAAGACTCAAGAGGAAATGAGAATCCATGGTAAGATATCTATCACTTGGGTTGAATTTGTTTCTGCAATTAAAAGACAATTTTATCGTTTAGCTTATATGTAAAAATCCATTATGAGGTGGCATAATTTTAGGCAGCTTAAAGGCTAAACAGTCCAAGATTATACACATGAGTTTAGAAAAAGGGCTTTGTTATTAGGAGTAAATATGAATTCCCAAGATACACTATTGAAATATATTGGGGGTTTACATTCCTATTTGAAAGATACTATTCTTATGTTCAATCCAACTGATTTGGATGAATATGTGTGCAAGCCATGCATATTGAATCTAGAGGAAAGAACACTTATGAAGAGAGCAGTAATAGAAAGCCACCTAAGGGTAAGGAGAAAGAGAAAGGAGGAAAATGAAAAGGGAAGAAAAATGCAAGTGTGAAGAAAGAAGGGGAGAAATTTATCTGTAAACACTATTCAAAAGCGAGACATAATGAGGATAACTGCTGGAAATTGCATCCTGAAATGAGACCAAATAAGTTCAACAATAAAGGGAAACATAAAACCACTGTTGTCACTCAAGAAGATTTAGGTTTTGATTATTTTATGAAAACAAAATCATTGTCACGAGAATCAAAGGAAAACAAGATATTGCAAGCACTAGTTCATAAAACTATAACACTACTACTACTCCATATGAAAAGAGACAAATTGAGTTATTTCATGTTAGGGTCATATCTGAACACACCAACATTGACACACTCTTCAATAGTGAGTCAAAAGCGAATCTAATCTCTGAAGACTTAGTCAACAGATTGAACCTTGAAATTGTAGCTCACCATAAACCATACTCTTTGGGATGGATAACAAGAGACACTAGTTTACAGGTTACAAGAAAATGTTTGTTTAAGTTTGCAATCCTTGCAAATTTTGTTGACAAAGTAGAGTTAGATGTTGTACGGCTTGATATTTCAGGTGTGGTTTTGGGTAGTCCATATTTGTGTGATCAAAAAGTAGTCTTTTACCACCATGAAAACAAGTATCACTTGTTCAAGGATGGTGTGGAGTATATAGTGAGAGCCTATCAAAAAAAGCTAAACATTTCTTTGGTTAATGCAGGGGAGGCAAAAAGACTAGTGAATTCAAGTAAAAGTTTAGTACTTATCATGTTCAAGCCAAATGATGATATTGTTTATGAAAATGTTGTTGCATGTAATGCAAGTTTAAATTCTGATTTGGTTGGTTCAATTCATCAAAGTGATGAAGTATTCTAGATTGTGAAAGAATCATCCTTCAAGGAGGAACAAACTTCAAATGAAACATCTTTGCAGCAAGAGGTTTCTCTTTGTGATGTTAGCATGCAAGGGTTGACAAAATTGCAAAGTGTAGAGACACCAATGCAATGCAAAAGTTTGTTGAACAATGGGCTCATTCAATCATCCCTTACACCATGTTGTGCACTGATGGTTATGGTGCCAAAGAGGAATGGTAAGTATTTCAGGAAAGAGGACAAAAGGAGTAGTTTTCACCAAAGCAAAGTTTTAAAAAGAGGTGAGTGCAATGATATACATAACACCAAACAAGAATGGTTTGTATGTCTTTTAATGTTGTATGTTCTTTGTAGCACTTCTATTACATACATGAATTTGAATTATGGAAAAAAAGAGTCATTTCTTGAAGAAATTTTCCACTTGGGTGACATAAACATGTTTAGAAAGTTTAATTATGCACATTTCATCTATGAAGGAAAAATGTTTGATTTTTTGAAGATACCAAAGTACATGTTGGGTTTCACTTATTTGATGCATTTGGGCCATGATATTGGAGGAGGTAAGTTGAAGGCAAGCCTCTCCAAGTTGGATGCCATTGTTGAGTGGTTAACGCCCAAGATCATCATTTTGATAAGAGGTTTGTTGGGAGCAGCCCAATGTTGGAGGAGAGTTGTTGTTGACATTTCTTCTTTCGAAGCTCCTTAGCATGCATTGTCATGTGTGTGAAAAGTCTTCCAGTGGGGAGGAAAACAACAAGAGGCATGTGTTGCTTCAAACCAAAAGATCAGTTCAATTATTTTTTATGCTCTTTCAAACTTGAAAGGTTCATTTGAGTTTCAGGTTTATGCAAGCAACTTCACCATCTTGTTTCATTTAGAATATTTTCATGGTGTAAAGATTAAGTTGTAGTGATTCATGCACTTTCATTGGATGGATACTTGTCAAAAATTTCATTTCATTCAAAGGTACAAAAGAGGTATAAGAACTAAGTTCATTGTTATGCCTTTTAGGCCAATTGGTTATGTAACTATTGTATTCAAGTGTCATTATGTTTTACATGAAAGTTATGTTCAGAAAATTTCATACTTTCAAGATGTACAATCAGGCTTGAGTCATGTAAACCAAGTAGTGAAATTTGTCATCCATTTGCATTATATTTTGTTATGTCATCTTGGTAAGAAGGATGTTTCTTTTGATGGTGACATGAACAAAACCATGAGTTTCTATGAACGAATGAAAATGGTGCAACAAATAGTGCAAGATCAACTTGAAAAGGGCAAAGACAAGTACAATTATAGAATGGGTCCTAAAGGCAAGTGAATGTTGATTTCCTTAGAGAGGAGCTCAAGGAAAAAAATTCATCAAAAGCCAATTGGATCGATTTTGGAAATATGAGGGGGTTGTACCCTCATCTACTTGTTAGATAATAATATCTTTTGGGTCCAAA
The DNA here is from genome assembly GCA_000404065.3 of Pinus taeda. NCBI lineage: Eukaryota > Viridiplantae > Streptophyta > Pinopsida > Pinales > Pinaceae > Pinus > Pinus taeda. Next base: position 24,693 of record APFE031149259.1, read on the forward strand.
AGGCTTCTAGTGGGAAGGAATGATCAGGTGCTTAGTATTCATCTCAAAAATCAAATTCCTTATATTGGATCGAAAACTATACGAATGCGTCTATCTCGTCAAGACGATCACAACGTAATTCATTTCACTAAAAATGGAGTCTAGATGAAGGAGAAAAGGCATGTTGTTCATTTTCTTAAACATTTGAAAAAATTGCAGAGAAGGACCAAATAATGACATGGCAGTCCAGTCAGCAGTCCAGTCAGCAAGGGGAATCTTCTTCAGTTTTCACCCAATGGGGTTGTGATAAGTTTCGCTTCTAGATTCGCCATTTTGGTTATGTGAAGGTGAGATTTCCTAATTGGCCTCCAAGGTGGAATTTGAATTTTTTTTTTAGTTATATATATATATATATATATATATATATATATTAATATATATATAATATATATATATATATATATATATATATATATGATATTTAATATATATTCAAAAAATCCGCATATGTATATGTTATGGCACATTTAAATGTTATATTTTGGTGGAAAAAACATATATGGGATGGGCAGAGGTGAGTTTGAACCCATGACACCCCCCTCCGAAATTCCATGCATTTCTGTTATACCACTGACAGATACGTTGAAGACTACATACACATTCATATTTAAAGCTGCATTAATTGTCGATGGCGGGGGTGGTGGGAGCCAGCCCCCTCCCCATGCGACCACAGGTGCACAACCGAGGGCCAACAAATGGAAGCACTTAGTGCTAATCACGTTCTATTAAACTAATTCCATTTAAAGCCTTAATTAATCCTACTTAAATTTTAGACTAAGTTGGTGGCGGATTTGGCGGTGCACCAAATAAGGTGGAAACTGCTAGTTTTGGCAGACTTAACTGGAGTCTCTCCAGATTTAGCAGGGCTTCCTAGGGAAAAATTGAATGCAGCATAACTTGAGAAATTTTCAACCAAATTGAGCTCAAAAAGAAGTGTTCTTGGCTGATTTGGACCTTCTAAACACATTGGTGTAGGTATCAGGAGCTATAGATCTTTGTAAACATAATGTTTTCCACATTGATCTAATACAAAGGCCCAAGCCATGGAAGCTGGACCAAGGAGATGTAGACCAGGAGGGGTGAACTCCTTCATCAAAACACTATGAAAATGTGTCTCTGATGGTTTGCTACATTGTATATGTTTGTGTTCATTATTCATTTTTGAAGCTATTTTTCTCATGAATGTCTTTTTTAGCTTAAGGAAATTTACCTGTTTGTAAGCACCAACAACTAAGGAAAACTTAGAACAAAAAGAAAGAAGCAAGAACATGTTTGTAAATTTGTAATTGTTATTAGCACAACAAAACTAATCATACAAAAACAAATCACATTCTCACCTTTTCAGTAGAGACACTAGAGATGTGTAGGCTGTGGGGACATAACCATCTGCATCATATGGGGAAAGTTGACAGACCAGGGACAACTAGAGGGTGAGATCACGAGGGTGCTTTTGCTATTGGAGACCTGGTTATAGATATCAAGAGCCTGAGGAGGAGGTTGAGCATGAGGTTGAGGGCACAAAAGATTGTAGGGAACACATAGATGCACCTAGTGTGACACAGGAGTCATCCTTGTTGGAGACTCTCTTGAACACTTTGGTTGATATCTTAATGGAGAGAGTAATGCCATCCATTGATGAGGTGACTGGGGGCGTGTCCAGGTTTTTGGGTGATAACAACACACAACTAATGGGGGAGGTTCCAGGAGACATATTCCCCCTTGATCGGGAACCAGGAGGTACAAAGGTATTAGATGATGGTCATCCACAACAGTTCCATCAGTTTTAGGCTAACCTTGTAGCTTTAAAATGGAAGGTCGCATTAGTGAAAGAAGTTATTCTGTAGCAGAATGAGGAGTTGGGGGGCATGAGAGCGGTTTTTTCCGAGTGCATGAACAAATTGAATCATACTGGGGAGAGGTTGGATTCCATACTAGTGTAGCTAGAGTGCATGTTGGAGTGTTAGAGTCACCCTCTTTAGGCATACATAGATGGGATTGGCAACACTGTTAGGTTACCTTTTCCCATTGGAGAGAGAGAGATGGAGCTACCTAGTTAGATTTCATGTGTTGACAAGGATGGCGATACGAGATGACTTGAGTTGCAAAGGGTGCAACATCCACATCCTGGGGTCATTCTATGTTTGGGAGTTCATGCATTTGATCCCTCTCTTGGGGTTGGATAGCGAGAGATTTTGATTTGGTACCTAGTGGGGTGGATATGGAGATGGTAGTGGAATCGGGTGTACCCCAGTAGGAGTTTCTAGGCACTCAGGATGCCAGAATCCCAGACTGGCATTGGAGTTCAGGAGGGACCACCTATCATTTCCCAAGTATATGGGTTGACTACGACCTGGATGATATAGTTGACCTAACAGTTGAGCATACACATTCTCTTGAGGAGTTTTGGTCAGTACCAGTAGCCAACCAATTTTTGCGCAAACTCTTTGGGTTTGCTTGGTATGACGGTTGTGCATGGGATCACAGGGTGATTAGCATACCATGTCAGGAGTTTGTCGGAGGAGGTGGCACTAGTAGGCCACTAGATAGTGCCTTGTATGGATCTTGGGATTCCTCACACTTACATGGGGCACAGAGGACACAAAGGAGAAAATCAGGGGTGGCATTGCTACTGGTACCTAAAGATATTCACTTCTTGGACCCCTCAGGGAGGATTTGGAGGGGAGATCCACTCATCGAAGAGTATGGTGATGTGACAGTGGAGGTGATGATACCGGTCAGGTGCGGGCTGATGCATATGGACACAACTTTAGGCCATCACATCTAGGGATGGGTAGGAGCATATGACATGGAGCAATGGTTTTCAGAAGGGCATGGAGACACATGGGTGTGTGTCGTAGTATGTTGGATTGCGTTGTGGAGTGGGAGTGCCTCACATCGCATTGAGTGCATGCAGGGAGTGACAGGTGCAGTGACACAAACGGGACAAAGGACAATACAGGATGGTATATTCATAGCCAGGGCGTATCCAATGGTGTACATGGATAGGTTGCGACATATAGTGGCATGTCGAGGAGTGCAGTATACTAGGTGGTATGCAGTGGAAGATGATGTAGCACAACGAGCACTTAGAGAGTTACCTCCAAGGTGACTTAGGGATAGAGGTAGTAGGTGTACCATTGGATGCAACTCACCTGGGATCAATGAGGATATGGTTGAGAATATAATGAAACCATGTTTAGCGGAGACAGGGCTTCGAGGAGGTTGTCAAGAGATCCGAGGCAGAGAGAGGGTCATCCATGGGGTTACTCTTCTGTTTCCTTGCAGTCTCTTGAACATACCCTTGGGGACCTACCAAACCATCATCCTCCATTGTTTCTTACATTCACAAAGAATTTTGTTGTTGTTGCATGATACTCTCCGTTCAGGTGACAAGACATGGGAGGCCCACCATAGGTAGTTGGATGAGACCCCATGGGCCATGGGCGAAGAGGAGGCTCTCTAGTTGAGACATTTTATGTATGCACGAATTGATGGATATAGGATTAGGGATCAGGTAGCTAATTGTCGAGGTATCATATGTTCCACCCTTGGGCTCACACGTGGGGAGGTGATTGTGAGGGAGCTGCATGGTAAAATTTTGGCAAGACAATATGAGGTGCCACAGGAGCTTGAGGGACAGTGGATGGTAGACTTTGTTTACAGGAGGGTGCCTAGACTAAGTTTTATGTCTAGGCATATCCTCAAGAGTTGGGAGAGCATATTTCACTGTATGGGCTAGTAGGAGCATGGAAGATTGTCATGCTTGGAACAGGGTCCTCACACTTGGGGCCACCTATGGGGCACATATAGGGCCAGGTGGTTTCTAGTAGGTAATAATGCTACGCAGTGACAACCCATGGGGAGTGGGACTTGTGAGCTCCCAGTATGGTTAGGGGATCCAAGGATTTGGTTGGCGAGAGGATCAATCCACTTATCGATGGGAAACATTACGATGGAGGGTGATCCAACTTTTTCCCAGATTGACACATGGGGAGTCATCGAGACCTTCATCACATGGTGAGGCAGGTTTCTGCTTAGGATTAAGGCTAGTCGTGGAGTGGTGGAATCGAGCATTGCAGAGTTGTCCTGACAGGTTGGTCATAATGCTGACAATAACATATATAATGGCTAAGCATTACTAGAGAGGAGGTACAGTATGAGCATGCTGAACAGTTGGGCCTAAATAGGATGTAATGATGGCATTAGGATATGTTCCTTCTGCTACAGGTAGGGGATTTTGGCATACCATGGTTGAGAATACCAACTACCTGTAGAGGCGAGTTGGTTTCTACAGGGGGAGGTCATCCAAATCTTCCATTTGGTTTTAATGACTCATTGATGGTGTGGGGAACTTTAGCACCATGGTAGGGTGATCGATAGGAGGAGATTAGGGGAAGACCAAGTAGACGAGGGTTCAATCCGACAAGGAATGGATTGCATCTTTAGGAGTCCACCCCTGAAGTGTATGAGAGGGACTATTCGTAGAGCAGGTTAATGACGAGATGATCAAGATCATATATTACCATGATTCTCTACATAGTGGCAGCATGCAGAAGGAATTGGGAGCCTATGATGAGCTAGACAACGAGTGGAGTGGGGGATGCTTCATGCTGATTAGGATGGCTTGGGATCCTAGAAAGAGAGGGCAAAGATCAGAGATGACTCGATGGTACATTTGGGACCCCAGTATTCTGTGCAAAGATTGTTAAGGTCGGATGATCGAGAGGGTTCTTTTTTAGGCATTGCTTGAGGACAAGTAATTTTTGGTGGGGAGGACTATAATGTCCCCATTTAGATTAATTTTGTTAAGATGAATTTCTATTTTTTAATTTGGTGTTGGGAAATATGTTGGCATGTAAACTTAGGAAAAGTGGGTGGAGGGAGTCCTCACTTAATTTTTGGAGAGATGGAGGCCACCAACATTAGAGAAAGGGAAATATTAAATTGGTAGTGGGATGTGGGGCCACCCAAAAAGGGGAATTCAAACCCCTTAGGAAAATTGAAATGCTAAGTGAAAGAGGTCGAAATATTGGATGGAGGGACCCACATGAGGAGGCAAGAAGAAATTATGAATAGAAGGAAAATAAAATCTATTGGGGCCTTTTTTTTACTCATATATTTCTTTGTTGCTCAAGTTGTTTAGCTGGGCCACAAGTGTTTCTTAGCATAGAGTTCTCCAAGAGAAGAAGTCACCCTTCTTTCGGTGGACTTCGATTGCTACCATAGGGAGGCAAGATATTGCTAATTTGGAGAGAAGATTTGTGGAGTATTTCAACACATTTCACCAAATTCATTCATCCAATTCGTACTCCAGGGAGGACACAATAGATAAATCGTACCACTTGTTTTAGCTAACTTTTGAGGGTGTTTTGTTGAGAGAAAATTAGTGGAGTTGCTTGACGAGGATTCTATCCTTTGTGGAAATTTTTGGAGCTAGAGGTGAATGCTATTGAGGGGAACACATTTATCTTCCTAGGGCCCGCACATAGGGTCACTAGACAACATTTTTGTGGAATTGGGTTCAACTATCTTGTGCTGGGACTTGATATAAAACCTTTTCCCTACATTTGGGAAAATATCCTTTATCATTCTTATTGCATATTGAGGATAAATAAGGAGTATTTTAGAATATTACATCATTGGGGGACGTAGTCGTGGTTCAGGAGGGTGTACTACCAAAAGAGGGCAATTTTAGAAGGTCAGAATTAGCAGAAAACCCTTTCTAGGTTTTTGTGGGTTTGTTGAGAGGAGTCCGAGGTTAAATTTGTAGAATTTTTTGGGCAATATTCTGCGTAGAAATATCCTTTCTTTTCAATGCTACATTTTATTATTGATTTGGTAATTGCAACATTTTGTCGCTTTTCTGGGTGGTTGGTTTGGGGTAGATTCATTTCTAGGTTTGGTTGAGTATTTTTAGGGGAAGATTCAACTGCATTTTTAGGTGATTCTGAGCACCACATAGGATCATTCTTGGCATTCCTAGTGCAACAATAGTTGCCAATTTTTGGGTCTGCCCAGAGGGATATTGGGTCGAAGTTTCCTAACTCTTAGGGGTCATGTATTCCACCTTGATTGCTCTAGCTTTCTTATGCAATCGTAGTTTCAATTTTTCTTTTCTTTATGTACTCCTTAAAACTCATAATTTAATCAAATGGCTTAGCTTATTTTCCATGTTTCTTGATGTTTTTAATGGTGCATGTATATTTATGATTGTATTTGTTGTAGCCTAGTTCACGTGTCTTCTATTAGCTGTAAAATTCAATTTGGAACATTAAAAAGTATCAAAATGACTTTCATTATATTCTAATATTGTACTTATTTTCTTAATTTATTTCTTAAGAAGTAAATTTTTTTATCAATGATCTAATCAATGAAGGGAGTGGGATAGTTATCCTTAGGACAGGCATGACTGAAATCATGATAATCGACACAAACACGGATCATGCCTTGTTTCTTTGTCATTGGTATAGTATTTGACACCCAATCTGTGAGAGGGATCGGATAAATGAATCCAGCTTTGAGAATTTTTTCAAATTCACCCTTGATAGTTGCTACTTTCCTAGGGTGCACTAGGCAGATCTGTTGGCAAACAGGCTTCATGTTAGGATAAGTCGGTATTTCGTGCATGATGATGCTAGGATCAATGCCAGGCATTTCTTCATATGACAACGCAAACACATCACAAAATTCTTGGAATAGACGAGTTTAAAACTTGATCTCATCTTCAAAACAAGTTACCCTGATATGGACATTTTAAACAACACTAGGCTTGACAGAAATACCAAATGGCGTCATTTGGGTAATGTTACCCAAATTTCCTTCTAACCATACTTCATGAGTCATGATCAGCGCTTGAAGTGGTAGGGAAGGAAACTGAGAAGAGAACTCTTCGAGACAAGAAGACATGACCGTCGGGCTAGGCAGGAACGACGAACGATCATGAGTATTGTTCCAAGGTGGTTCCTCCAGAGACATTACTTCCATGATACTTTTGTCAGCAAGGAAAGTCTTGGTTAAGGGATCAAGAGATTCCGAAGCACTAAGCCATGGGGATTGATAATCCGTATCGAGAGATGTCCTCGAAATAGGAAAATCAGAGGATACGAAACTTGACGCTGAAACAATTTCCACATAATTGATTTCGGCAAGACTAAGTGGCATAACCTCACCCTAGGTATCAACAAGATCTGGTGAAGATATGACCCAAGGATCATATTTTACCAAGATCATGTTGACAGAGGCAACATGAGGAGGTGGGAGTGGGAAAATTCCCATCAAGGCAGAATCTTTAGAAAGTCTTGCCCCCACACTCTCATAAGGAGCACCGGTGTGCTTGACATACGAAACATTGCCATCTGAGGAGGAAGAGGCAAAGAAAGACAGTTGGTCGACTGTGATGATCTTCCCTTGATGGGGAAAACAAATCATGCGGAATAGGGAGGAGGCTACAACATGCATGGCATGGGTCCAGCTCCATCCAAGTAGAAGATTATAATTGAGATTAGTGTCAACAATTTCCAACTCGACGTGTACTGTCTTTCCCTCCAAGGTAATGGCAAGGTTGGGTAAGACACTGAATGGTCACGAATCATGGTCGTCAAAAGCTTCCAAAATGTTAGGGTATTGGTTCAAAGTACAAGAACCAATTTCCTTCCAGCAAGCGACTGACATGATGCAGCTAGAAGCACCTTCATCGATGACGGTCCTATGATGGTTTTCTCATTGATGATTACCTGAATGAGAAAGTAAATCTGATGAGGTAGTCGTGGAACGTGGTTCTCTAGATCAAAACATATCAAATTGGAATTGGTAGGATCAATACCTCCAATAGGCGATAGTAATGATTTCCAATGAGACGAATAGCTTTGGAGTACCTCGAGAGCAAACATAGTTGATGGCACCTCAGCCAAATCCTCAACAATATTATAGTGCTAAGCGGCTCGAGCATTGGGATTGTATAAGGACTTCCTTAGCACACCTCGAGAAGGTGGTTGAATGGTGGAATTAGGGTTAGGGCCGTCAATATGAAGAGGGCCACAACTTGGGGAAAAAGGAGAAGGGGTGGCCTCTTTCTCTTTCACGGCTGTCGGAGCAGGAGTTCAATAATATTTTGACCTATTAGCCACATTAATAGGTGTTCTCATCATGAACAATTGTGATCTTGAGGAAGTAGATGATTGAGGCTAGTCTACCATTTGAGTCTGTTGAGATGGAAATGACTCTTTCAGGACAGTTGGGGTCCCTTGAGAAAACGACTAACTTTGGAAAGTCAAGGACAATTCTTAGTACAGTGATCCTCCTCACAAATGAGGTACGGATACTTAGGCTTTCGTTTTGAAGAGTCACTAGTAGATGACTTAGGAGGACCCTGTTTTGGGGCATCGAATTTACCCTTGCCTTTGCCTTTCTTCTTACCTTTCGAGGATTTGTCCATTGTGGTAAAATGAACAGCGTGGACCTCTGAGGTTTTACCAGGGCTAGCTGGATTCTAGGAGGGACTATTGGAAGTTGTTTTCTAGACCAACTTTTGTTTGGAAGAAAATTTCGCACGAGTCTGGGACACTGAACCAATTACTCCATCAACAGGGGGTGTATCCTATGATTTCGATGTCATTGGATCAGATGATGGTCATGAAGCATCGGGTAATAACTCATACAAAGTGCCAGCATGAGAATAAACAAGGTCTAAGTACTGGGCACGAGAAATGGCTTGTTCTTTGGTAACACATCCACCCATAGCTATATCACATGCAATTAGAGCAACGAATTACTTGGTAAACCATTCGGTTATCAATTGATCAGCAATCTCGAATTTGATCAGGCGACGTCTACGTCTCCATTCATGGATGTGAATGGAGATGTGTGTCATAATATCTTTCTTGAGTGATGTAAGCAAATAGGTGCTAGTTTCATAGCGAATTGATGACTAGAAATGCGTGAGGAAAGCCATGGCTAATGATTTGAATTCATGGTACTAAGTACTTCGAGGGAGCTCGATGTACCACTTGGTTGCAACTCCTGTAAGGGTTCATTGGAAAAGATGAAGACGAATAGAATCATCAACATAGGAATTTGAAGAGCACCAGAGGTGATATGTCACCACATGGGCTTGAGGATATTCTTTTGATTTCCCATCAAACTTCGAAAAATCACTTAGGATCTTGGATGGAACCAGAGGCCAATATGGAGAATGAAGAATTGGATCATTCATGAGTCGAGACATATATGGCAACTCTAGTGTAGCCAAGAATGATAATTGAGTATTTAAAGGCATGGGAGGTTGATAAGCGAGTCCAACCGGAGGAGTCCATCCCTATTGGTAAGGATTTTGGCCCCACAATGGAGGGTTTTGGTCGTATGGCATTTGATTTTTCCCCACTATAGGTTACCTTGGTCGTTGATCCAAAATGGATTTTGGATAGACTCCTAAGTCTAAGTGTTCCTCACAAAGGAAAATGAAAGTCCAAGGAAGTTCCTGGACATAGCCCCATTACAGAGATCTTTTCATTCTGAATCTACTACAACTTGAATGGGCAAAAATGGGCTCAGGATGCAGAAGTTATGGCAGAAAGAAGATGCCCTTTGTTCTTTGGAAAAAGAGGCAAATCTTCAAAAAAAGGGCCTAGAATTCTTTATGAAGAAAAATCGCATAAGAGGAGGTCAAAGGCAGACTTAAGTGAAAAGGGGAAACACCCCCGATTGCCAATCCCCGACATATCGGGTCAGAGGCAAACTTGTGTGTATATAACCTAAGGCGGAACCTAGGGCTGATGTGATATCGCAATCGCTGGTATCGGTGGATCGCAATCGGTGTTGGCATAGGCCATGCCATATGGAAAGACCCTAGGCTTATACGATATGCGATTGCGACAAGTCACATCACAATATCACGTCGGAGCATTACAGAGGAGTGGGGCTATATATATATACATTAAATAAACGAAAAGCGAAGGGAATGTGCCTATATGATGAAATTGGACCCGAAAGGGTTTGTAAATACAGTTGCATAACATTTCAAGCTCACCATAAAGCCATTTTGCCATATTTTCAGTGTTTTAAAGTATTTTTCAAATACAAAGGGAAACCGCAAAACAAGTGCGATTTCAAGCAGGCTGTAGGCAGTAAGTGGTTTTGGTCGAGCTCCGCTCGAGCCCATACACTGACTACCATGTGGCTAAGCACCGAAGAGAGAAAACCACCCTTTTCGGGTGGGTAATCTCCGTGTATATTAACCACCCGAAATCAATAATAGTTGTTGATCAACGATTGCTTGCGATGACGCTCGAAGACGGATCCAAAAGGATATAAGGTGGAATTAATGATTTTTGAAGTTCGATAGACTATGTTTGGGTGGATTTTTACAGGTTTTCTATGTATTCTCTATGTAAATAGAGAATGACCATTTTTGGGTTTTTGCCTATGAAGCGGCCCTGATTCCTTCTTTAACAACTCCTAATCATCATTTCATGCTACAAGCAGGCATTTTGGCAGATGATGAGGCGTTTTGAAAGTCACAGAGCCGCAGAGCCAATGGGCTAGTCGAACAGATAGCGTAGAGAAGCCACAAAGCCGCACAACTAGAGTGCTAGTCGAATAGATAGTGTAGAGAAGCCACAGAGCCGCAGGGGAATGATCGAAAGTAGGGAAATAGATGGGGAAACCAGAAAGCTGGGAAAATGCCTCAAAGGAGCCCAAATAGTCCAATTGAGGAGGAGCTGAATACTAAAAGTAGTTACAGAGCTGAGAGAGTAGAGAGAGCAAAAAGCTACTGCATAGAGCAACCGAGGGAGTCACTTGGAGGTCAAGTGAAAAGCTAGAGAGCTGCAGAGAGCCAAAGAAGCCAAAGTTGAAGAGCCAGAGCCAGAGCCAGAGCCAAAGAGCCAGAGTCAAAGCTAAGAGCTAGAGCCAGAGCCAGAGCCGAGAGCTAGAGCCAGAGCCGAGAGCTAGAGACAGAGCCGAGAGCTTTAAGAGCCAAGGATAAAATGGTGTCAACCCATTATTTATGTGTAAAACAGTGGAGTTGAGCCAAGAGATTGTAAAATGACTTTGCCATAATCCCAGAGAGCCTAGTTGAGTTGACTAGAGCTCATGGAGATGTAGCCCAAGAGTTTTGGGTGAACTCCTAATTAAATTGTTGTCTTATGTGTGTTGTTTGATTACTGCATTATATCTGCTGCTTTAGTTGCTGTTATATCAATTCAAGCAAATAGACTTAAAAACACATAAATAGTCAACAATAAACATAAGCATACATCTTATTTCAAGCACATATTTAATTACACATTGGTTAATCATGATGAATTGGGAATATTTGAAGCTTTGGAAGTGGGAGAGGTTCTTGAAAATTATACAAGAAGCCTAAGTGCCCCATTTTCAGATCAGGGGCCTAGTTGAGTTGACTAGAGCTCATGGAGATGTAGTCCAAGAGTTTTGGGTGAACTCCTAATTAAATTTCTGTCTTATCTGTGTTGTTTTATTGTTGCATTATATCTATTGCTTTAGTTGTTGTTATATTAGTTCAAGAAAATAGACTTAAAAACACATAAGCAGTCAACAATAAACATAAGCATACATCTTATTTCAAGCACATATTTAATTCTGCATTGGTTAATCATGAATACTTGGGAATATTTGAAGCTTTGGAAGTGGGAGAGTTTCTTGAAAATTAGACTAGAAGCTTAAGTACCCCATTTTCAGATCAATTGGTATTAGAGCTTGAGATTTATTAACCACACCTTAAAAGGAGGTTATATCAGAATGTTTGATTGATAGAGCAAAGATTTCTTGTGTAAAAGGTGTTTAAATAGTCAGAGGTTGATTGTATGTTTGTTGCAGACTGACTATTGTTTGAGTTTGCAGAGGTGAAGGGAAAGTTGTTGATAGATCAGTCCAAGAAGGACAGGAAGGAAGAAGGAATGAAGGCATTCTTATATCCCAAAGGACCTCGAGGCAATCCTTGAAACACAAGAGGTTTGTTGCAAAAGGTTGCTTGAATAAGCTCTTTGCTAATCTTGTTTGAATTTCTTTTGTTCATTGGCATAATGACTACTTCTACAAGTGAGTCCTCAATTCTTCTTTCTTCATCACAAGAATCTTTGATGAAGACATGAAGCAAGACTTGTCCACCATGATGGATATGGTGAGAGAAATGTATGGGGATGGAAGGAAGAGCAACAAATTTAGAGAGCAGTTGAATTCCATGAAGGAAGAGAAGCAGTTGCTTTCTGACAAATTGCAGGAAATGGAGAGGCAACTTCATATTGCAAATATGAACCTAAAAAGGATGCATGAGTTGGAGACACAACTCTTTGTTCCCAAGAAGCCTTAGTCAAGTATCATCTTGAAGAATAGGTAAACCATCCCAGTTTGTCTTCAAATTCCTCTAAGGATGCTTATATTGGTTCTTTTGAAAAACATACTAGAGGCATAGGTTCCAAGCTAATGTCCAAGATGGGATATGAAGGAAAAGGCTTGGGTAGACATGCACAAGGTATTGTTGAGCCAATAATGATTGAGGGAAGGCCTAAGCATTTAGGTCTTGCCTATGGATAGTCATATGGAGAAAGTTCCAAAGCTACCATGAAGGCCATTGAAACAACTCCAAGAGGGTTTGCATTGCAGGTGTGCAAAAGCACACACTTGAACTAGGGAGTTGTGGAAACTCTAATAGCCTTGAAGAGATTGATGGTGTTCCAAAGGGAGCCACTTCTTCATTTACTTCACCTCCTCATGAAGGCCATAAAGGTGAAAGAGAAATGTATAAATCTGGTTCTAAACATATTCCTTTTGATTTTGCAAAGCATGGTAAATTTCCACATAAGCATGGGAAAAGAATTGCATGTTCCTTTTATGGTTTGGATAACCATCATGTTTCTAGATGTTGGAAGAGAATGACCACATACATGAAACTTTTGAAGGAAAATAAGCAAGAAGCCAAAGGTCCATTGGGCAAGGCAAATCATGTTGTCAAGAGGATGCACATGCAGTGCACTTACTGCCATAAGCAAGAGCATCTTGCTGAAAAGTGTTGGACACTGAATCCAACAATGCTTCCACTAAAGCTGAAAAAGAAAGTGGAAAGAGAAGATGGCAGAAATGGAAGTGAATATTAGTACCTTTGAAAGGGATTGGTAAGAAACAGTTAGAGTTCTTATCTGATTAAGATTTCATGTCTATTGATGCATCTACATTATATTTCATTTTAGCTTTGAAAGTACAATGTGCTTAAGTGAAAGTTGAAGGATGAAATGCATGCATGAGCATGAGATGCATGAACATGGGGATGTTGATGAGTTCCTTGTTCTTGAACATGTATGTGTAATTAACTTGCAGGTTTGATTTCTTTGACATGCATGTGATGCCATGTTGACTTGGAAGAAGTTAACTTGGTCTGTAAATGGAGATAATGATGAAGTGTTTCATCTTTTGGAAAAAGAGTCCTAATGGTCTTTTTCTACATGCTTGACTTGAAGGGTCATTTGTTTAAAGGCATGTTTGTGGGATTTTTATCTAGCCCATCATTTGCATGCAGATATAAGACATGGAGGTGTTCACGAAATGTGAAAATCTGTTTCTTTTGTTGAAGCAGGAATTTAGGCCATCCAGTTGTTGTCTGTGTTTTTGTTGTTGTTAACAGTTGTTTTTGACAACTTTTCAAACAGGTACAAATGAAAGTTTTGTGGAACAGATGTACTTCACATTTGGTTGAGCCACCTTGGATCAATGATCAAGGCAAAGAAGTTCAAACCACCTTCTATGACCATTTCAGCAGAAGTTTTGCAGGAAGGCAAGGAGGAAGACCAACCCATCCAAGAAGGGAAGTGGTCAGAGACTTTGGTTTAGAGGCACTATGCAAGGCAAGTGTGTAGAGGCTAAAAGAAGAGGGTGTTGTTACTCTTAGGTACTCTTCAAATCAATATATTAGTCTTTTGGGGACCAAAAGTTCTTTTAGTGGGAAGGCATGATCCAAAATGGATTTTGGATAGACTCCTAAGTCTAAGTGTTCCTCATAAAGGAAAATGAAAGTTCAAGGAATTTCCTGGACATAGCCCCATTGCAGAGATATTTTCATTCTGAATCTACTGCAACTTGAATGGGAAAAAATGGACTTAGGATGCAGAAGTTATGGCAGAAAAAAGATGCCCTTTGTTCTTTGGAAAAAGAGGAAAATCTTCAAAAAAATGGCCTAAAAGGATTTATGAAGAAAAATCGCATCGGAGGAGGTCAAAGGCAGACTTAAGTGAAAAGGGGAAGCACCCCCAATTGTCGATCCCTGACATATCGGGTAGGAGGCATGCTTGTGTGTATATAACCTAAGGCGGAACCTCGGGCTGATGCGATATCGCGATCGTCGATATAAGCAGATCGCATTCAGCGTTGCATAGGCCATGCCATATGGAAGGACCTCGGGCTTATGCGATATGTGATTGTAACAAGTCGCATCGCAATATCGTGTCGGAGCATTACAAAGGACCGAGGCTATGTCTATGTATGTATGTATGTATGTATGTATGTATGTATATATATATATATATATATATATATATATATAATATATATATATATATATATATATATATATATATATATATATATGCGATGCGATGGCCAGACTTGACGAAATTATGAACCAAATTCAATATATATTGAGTTCCGTAAAACTACATTTTTCTATGTATTTTCGCATTTTCGTTAAATAAATGAAAAGCGAAGGGAATGCACTGATATGTTGAAATCGGACCTGAAAGGGTATAAAATACAATTGCATAACATTTCAAGCCAGCTATAAAGCCGTTTTGCCATATTTTTAGTGTTTTAATGTATTTTTCAAATACAAAGGGAAACCACGAAATGAGTAGGATTTTGGGCGGGCCATAGGCGGTAAGTGGTTTTGGCCAGGCTCCGCCCAAGCCCATACACTGACTGCCTCATGGCTAGGTTCCGGAGAGAGAAAACCACCCTTTTCGGGCAGGTAATCTTTGTGCCTGTTAGCCACCCGAAATCAATAATAGTCGTTGATCAACGATTTCTTGTGATGGCACTCGAAGATGGATTCGAAAGGATATAAGGCGAAATTAATGATTTTTGAAGTCTGATAGGCTGCGTTTGGGTAGATTTTTATAGGTTTTCTGTGTATTCTCTGTGTAAACAGATAATGAGCATTTTTGGGTTTTTTCCAATGAAACGACCCCGATTCCTTCTGTAACAACTCCTAATCATCATTCCACGCTACAACCAGGCTTTTTGGCTGACGATGAGGCGTTTTGAAGTCCACAGAGACGTAGATCTAGAGGGCTAATCGAACAGACAGTGTAGAGAAGCCACAGAGCCGCAGGGGAATGATTGAACGTAGGGAAACGACTGGGGTAGCTGAAAAGCAGGGAAAATGCCTCAAAGGAGCCCACAGAGCTCAATTGAGGAGAAGCTGAATACTAAAAGTAGTTACAAAGATGAGAGAGCAAAGAGAGCAGAAAGCTACTGTGCAGAGTAGCCGATGGAGTCACTTGGAGGTCAAGTGAAAAGCCAGAGAGCTACAGAGAGCCAAAGAAGCCAGAGCCAAAGATCCAGAGCCAAAGTCAGAATCAAAGAGCCAGAGCCAGAGCCAAGAGCCAGAGCCAGAGTCGAGAGCTAGAGTGAGAGCCGAGAACCTTAAGAGCCGAGAGCTTCAAGAGCCAAGGATAAAATGGTGTGTAAACCCATTGTTTCTGTGTAAAACAGTGGAGTTTATCCAAGAGCTTATAAAAGGACTTTGCCATACTCCCAGAGAGCCTAGTTAAGTTTACTAGAGCTCATGGAGACGTAGCCTAAGAGTTTTGGGTGAACTCCTAATTAAATTGTTGTCTTATGTGTGTTGTTTTATTGTTGCATTATATCTGCTACTTTAGTTGCTGTTATATCAGTTCAAACAAATAGACTTAAAAACACGTAAACATTCAACAATAAACATAAGCATACACCTTATTTCAAGCACATATTTAATTCTGCATTGGTTAATAATGAAGACTTGGGAATATTTGAAGATTTAGAAGTGGGAGAGGTTCTTGAAAATTAGACAAGAAGCCTAAGTGCCCCATTTTTAGATCAGACGTAGGGAGGATTTTAACCTTGAAAGCCTTGAAACTGTCTGTACATAGGTTGTTGATAAGCAACATACGGGTTAAAAGGCTATTGAACCTGTTGACCTTGGACATATGGATACTACACCTGTTGTCCTTGAACATATGGGTTTTAAAATTGCTACCCCTAAACAAAAGGATTTTGGACCTACTATCCTTGGACATAAGGATTTTGTACTTGTTGTCCTTGGACATAGGGATTTTGGGCCTGCTGCCCTTGGACAAAAGGATTCAGAACCTGTTGCCCTTAGAAATTAGGATTTTGGACCTACTACTGTAGGACTTGAACCTGACCTTGTCCTTACAAGGGTTGACCCCATTGATATGTATATAAGGGTTGCTGCTACTCGGGTTTGTTCTAATGTTACAAGGGTTGACCTTGTGGCTGCAAATATTGTCCTTGCAGCTACAAAGGTTGGCCTTGCAAAGACATAGGTTGAGAGGTTTGCTAAGCATAATGCATCTGCGGCTGCATGGTTTGCTACAACTGTTGCAAGGGTTGCCCTCACGGTTGTTGCAGTTTCCCTTGCTACAGCATCATCTTCCCTTGCTGTTGTGTGGATGGACCTTGCTGCAATAAAGGTTTCCCTTGTTGCTGCAGAGGTTTTCCTTGTTGCTGCAAGGGTACTTGAATAGCTCCTGGATTAAGACCTTGAAAATTTCTGAACTGTATCTGGCCATAGCCACCCAGAAAAGTGGGCGGACTAGGCTGAACATACTCTCCAGGCTAAAGGACATAAGGTGGATTGACCATTCCTTGAGAACCATATGGAACATAAGGATCTTGGTACTGAACCTGAGCCTCATAAGGGTGCTGATACTGGAAATTGCTTGACCCAGACGGATCAATGGGATTTTCGACCTATTTGTACTAGACATTGCTCGATCTAGCAGGACCAATAGGGTTTTGGATAGCACCAGAAGAAGGTTGGTTCATCCCAACTGTTAGAGTCGGTCTAGTTATCCATCCATCAGAGATCAAAGCTCTTTTTACATTTCATGTTTAGGCGTCCCATCAGTTTCGATCAGTTGCATTACGTTAGGCATGCCATAACTCTGACGGAATGGTTTGTGTCACTCATTCCCCTCATGCTTGGCACTGCTGGTTCAGGTCTATTCACAAAAACAAGTCTTCAAAGGTCATTTACAGTCATGTTTTAAATTTTTAGGTCTTAAGTCTAGGGTTGAGTCAATTTTGTTTTGAAAAGTCTTAGAAGACCAGCAGGCCAGAGGGATGTCTTTGATAGATCGTCACTTCAATAATTTTCATCATTGTACAGCTGAATTAGGACTTCTCTTCAAAACTCTGTTTTGAAGATAAGTCGCCATCTCATTTTTGTAAAAAATTTCAAAATTTCAGTTCCTAAAATTGTCCAAGCGCAACCTTGGTCTCCTTTGCCAGAGCATATCACAGCTATCCCTGCAAAAAATCAACAAAAACATCAGTCCAAACCTTAGCAAATTATAAAAAAATAAAAAAAGCAGTGTTCTATTTAAAGACCAAAAGTGAAAAGTGCTAAACCTTACAAATTGGGTTTTTGAATCAATTAAATTCAAATAAGATATTTTGTTTGCTTATAAATCGAGGCAACAAGTTCATTTGCAACCAAAATCCCCAAAGCAACATCGTGCCTAAGTATTTGAAAGCCAAAGCTGCGAATTACATGCTGGTGGACATTGTTGGAGGGTGCGCTACGCATTCAAACTGTGCGCTACACACTGGGCAGTGCGCTACGCATTGGGAGAGTGCGACATTTGTTAAAATACATAGGCGCTACGCATCAGGCCGTGCGCTACGCATTGAAATTATGCGCTACACACTCATTCCAACATCAAATTTATGCACCCATATTGTGTCTAATCGCCTCCAAAGCTGCAAGTAGGTGTTCTTTGACTGATTCAATCAATTTGATATTGTTTATAGTGTCTTTGAAGAGAGGAGGTGATGTGTTGGGTGTAAGAAATCAAATGAACCCCTAGGCCCCTATCAAAATCTTTTTAAAGGGTACTAAAGGACATATGAGTAATTGGTGAAGATTTTTCTGCCTTTTCTTGGTGAAATATAGCTCCATGCCCATTTGAAAGCTTTGAGCCAACAACACTTCATACCCTTGTCCATTTGTCAAACTGTCTTTGTGACTGTTTTCTACCCAAATACACCAAACAGAATTTACATAATGGCATAACCCTTATGATGTTTCGGTTGGTTTTTTGAGTATGTATTGAAATTTGGATTTCACCGCACCTACAACATACATATTGCAGACCTCCTATTGTAGTTATTGTGTTTTCAAAGCCATGTCAGATACAGAGTCAGTGTATGAGCAGGAAAATGACAGTGATTCCACAACAGAGGAGAATTTGCCACAAAGGCCTCGCAGAGGTGGCAAAGGTGGTAAACATCTTAGAGAAGAGCCCACTTCTATGGTACAATTGCAGGCTTGCCACTTGCCATGGATTGTTTTCACCATCAGTCATGCTATCATTTTTGTGAGCTAATTTCACAATTTTAGCATCATCGTGAATTAGCTCGCTTGTTTTTTCTCCATTTACATGATGGCCATGTAAACCTCGTTGGAGTTAATTTCATTTTGTCACCAGAGACTATTGCAGAGGCCACTGGGATACCAAATATCGGGGAGCAATGGAATAACTGTCAGCAGCTAGAGAAATCATATTATGAGCCATATATTAAACCTGGGTATATGAGGCACTTGAGCAGAGTTTTTCCTTTCCACTACCTAAATGAATGGTTTACATCTTTGATGAAACTCATCATTCGGTATTTCAGTTGTGAGGGCAGATTCTTGCGTCTTTATGCGTACCATGTCCGTTTGTTGATGCATTTTACAAGGGTACGTCTGATGAAAATTCCATACTTTATGTTTTGCAACATAGAGAGGATGGTTGGTTTAGTACAAAGGAAGACTCCAGCACAGCAGCACAGCAGTATTTATCATTACGCATTGATCAAGATCGTAGTGGTACATTAGTTGGCACAGCAGAGCATTACGTGGGAGGATTTTATTTCTTGCGACTTTTTCACAGCACCTCAACCACCCCTAGAAATGCCACCCCCAGAGATAGTTCATGATGAGGGAGAGCCTTTACAACAGTTTGACATGCCCAAGGTCGAGCATATAAATGCTCCAGTGTATATGACATATCAGCGAGGCCACAGGGCCTTATTTGCATCTGCACGACGATTACTATCTCCACCCGAGGTGGAAGGGGTCTCGTTGACTTCATCAGCACAGCGAGTATTATCTCCACATGATGTGGAAGGGGTCTTGCATTCTTCTTCGGCACAGGTACAGATCTAGGATACGGGCAAGAGGCCCATGTTTGATGAGGGTCCTTTAGGAGGTCAGGACACAGATATCATTGATGTTGATGCTAGCTCTCCTAGCTCGGAGCTAAAGGAGATCATCCGAGAGCAAAGGGCTGAGAATGGGTCGCTGCAAAAGAAATTTCAGATGGCTAAGTGGGTGATCAACTACTTGGAGCAGTGTAACAAACAGTTGGAAGATGAGCATACACTTTATGAGCTGCGGAAAATCCTGGAAGACCGAGAATTGGCCTGAAAGAGACCCGGTGATTTGACACCTATTGATCGAGAATCAATGCTCATCCGGGTGAACACTCATTTGGAGAAGTTGTTGGCAAAGGCAAACAGAGACAAGGACATGCTTCGTCATATGAAAACTCACTATTGGGCTCGCATGCATGTTTGCAAAGCGAAAATGAAGATCCTTAAGAGGCGTTTGAGCAAAGCGCTAAAACAATGGAAAAGGCCCGATCCACTTTGAGTTTTGGCCGAGGCTTCGTTGGCTGGGCATGATACATGATGAAGGGTCTTCACTCTAAATTTGAGCAAATTCAGAGAAAATTTTGTCGTTTTGAAATTTTTGGCTTGCAAAACAGTTTTTTTGGCTCAACGCGTAGCGCGCAGCACGCTACCCATAAGATTGGGAGGTCCAAATCACAAATGGCTTGTAGTTTTGGATTTGTCATGATGAATTATACATGCTCAGATATTGCCAAATCATTTCATCAAGTTTTGGGTGACCAAAAGGCTCAAAAACATCATGAAAATCACCTTTCTACCACCTTTTCCAACAACAGGAAGTACCTCTGGGAGAATACAGTTTTGAGGGGGCAAATGAGCTTCAAATTAAAAAATTCCACTTGGGTTAGAAAGTAGACATCAAGGGATTTCCAACAAGATATCATGAGCTCAATTTGTATGACGAGAAGTGCCCCAAAAATAGGCTCAATGTGCGCTACGCATAGGGATCAGGGGCGCTACGCATACAGCTTTTGGTTCAGTTTTCGTTCTTCAACTCAGGAAATGAAGCCAGTTTGACCAGTTTTGACTTGTGATGTGATTTTTCATTCCTCTTGATGTAATTAATGAAATCTTATGTTATTTTAGACTCAATTTTACCTATTCTAGATGATTCATTCACAAAATAGCAAAAATTTAATGAATGGATGGGTTTCCTAGCTTATAGAGGCAAGTTGTTTTGACTGCCTAGATTATAGTGCTTTGTTTCGAATTGGTTGAAACAAATCCTAGGATGATGATCTCGACCCCTAGAGGCAAGGGAATGTGTTGGCTTGCCTATATTATGTATTTTCTTAGTCATTTTCAGGGTTGGACTCTTGGGAATAGCTTGACACTCTATTGTACATATTTTATCTGCAATTTTGGCAAAGGAAAGACTAGGGTTTTGCAGCACTATTTGGGATTCATGTGGCTTTATGTGTTGATGGTGTGCTTCTTTCAGTATTTTTAAGTTTTTTATCTGCATCGCTTTCCTTCTCTTATCTTCTGCAATTGAACAAATGAAGTGTTAAGGTAGAATCCATAATTTGCTATGCTCTGCCTTTAAGTTTGTTTAATTTTCCATGTTTTCATCTATTTAGGGAGAATCCTTGAAAGTTTCTTGCTCTCCTTAACCTCTCACCAGTCAGATCTATTCATTCAATCACTTTAAAGGCATCAAAAAAATCGCCTATCTTGCCCCAAGTAGACCTCTGCAAAAGCTGTGCCTCATCCCCACACCCAAAATTGCCTTTCCCTTGAATTCAACAAAAATTCAAAAAATCAATTTCAAAGTCCTTGTACTTCATACCTAGCCTAAAATTAGTCATCAATTTAGTCATCACGAGCCTCATTGATTACCTTTTGCCGAGATTGACTCGGAGAGAGCCCTCTCCTGTCCTCGTAGGGCTATCTACGAGGCTGTGCGTGGTTTGATGTAGCCTTGAGTTTTACCTTATTTCAGCCTAAGGTAGATTTGAGCGCTAACATAGTGGCGACTCCACTGGGGAAGAAATCTCAATGGTTTGCTTGCTGATGAGTCTGTTTCACGAGTCTTAGACGGAGTCTGAACTCACGTCAGGTAGCTTTCGAAACTCTCTTGCTATGCATAAGCAGAAGTAGATAAATGCTGCTTCAGTCGATCTCCGGTTCGCTTGTGAATACTTGATTTGCAAATCATCCCAGTAAACTTGTTCGTTCTAGACCTTTGGATGATTGAGTCTAGACGTCGATTGGCTGAAATATTTCAATTCTTTTGATCTTCTGATAAACACACTGGCTTCAAAAAGACATACAAGAGCTAATCCAGATCTGAATCCACCTCCTATTTACGAAAATCCAAACTTGATTCGAAAAATCCTCCGTCAAGAAAGCTCGACGACTCCCGTGATTAAATCCCATTCATGTCCTGCAATTTTTGAATACCTTGAAGAACTTGCTTTTGATGAAAAGTTTGAATTATCATTGTTTAAAACCAAGTCTGAAAACGCTCTTAATTCTATCGTTCCAAATGTTGATTTTGCTGCAGCTCTTGAATTTAAAAAACACAATAAATTAATTGACAATTTTATCTTGAGGCACCTTCAGATCGACATCCAAGCTGCAAATCTTGCTGATTTCTTAGAAGCTGTATCTGCAAATATTGGATCTACTATCATGGCATCCACCTCTAGAATTCCTACTGAACCACCTTTCATTCCCACCATCCCTGTGCAACCTATAATTACTTATTCAGAATCTGCAGCCAATTCTCCTCCTTCATCCCACATCGCTTCTCCTCCACATACACCTCCGCATATTCCTCATACTTCAGCTACACCCACTCCACCAACAACCCCTAAACTAAATCCATCTAGAGCAATGGCTGCGCGTTTCGCACCTCTTGCTTTACCTCAGCAATTGCATGATATGCCCGTGGATTATCAGAGTAAGATTCCTATATTTGATGGCACTCCTCAAAGTGTGTCCGCTCAACAGCACATAGACAAAATGGAAAATTTTTGTGATTTATATGAGATTGATGAAGAGGATGTAACTATGCGATTGTTTGTGCAAACATTCAGAGGAGAGGTAAGAAAATGGTTCAGAGGCTTGGGAGCTAGAAGTATACCTACATTAGCTGAACTTCCTAAACAGTTTTTAGATCGTTGGGAACTTAGAAACGATCCGCTTCAGATCAATGCCGAGTACAATAATATCAAACGCAATCATGGTGAGTCTGTCCAAGACTACATTATCAGGTTTAATACAGTTTATAATGCTATTGCGATGATTTAAGACCATCTAGAAAATCAGCTCTTCTTAAATTCCCGGATGGTTTTGATTCGGAGATGGCTTATTCATTACGGGACAGAGATCCACCTACTTTAGAAGATATGCAAAATATCGCCATTAGTGTTGAGGCAAATTTGAATGATAAGAGAGCACAGTTGAAAGGAGAGAAAAGAGTGACTATAAAGGAAGAATCTACATCATAACCGCCTTGGCTTCGTGAGATGGAAAAAATGTTCAAAAGAATGAACCTTGAAAAATCAGAACCGCAGATTCGTAATCCAAATTACCATGGCCAGCAACAACCTCAGTTCAGAATTAAGCAGCATGAACAAAGAGCACAAGAGCCAATAGCCCAACAACAGATTAATACTCCTCTTTTGCAGAATTTTGTGAGTCAAGATTCAGATGATGATGCTGATGTAGTAGGGGACCAAAATCACTTCTTTACTCCTGATGATCTGCCCATTTACCTCACTGAAGAAGAAGATTATGGAGAAGGTTCAGGCGCCCAGCAAGATGAAGATTTTATCTTAGCAAATGATGGAGATTTAGATGATTACCAAAGAGGATATTTGAATTCCTTGTCCACTCAACAGAAGCAGTATTCATTGAGAAACCGAGATGTACCCATCAATCCTATTCAGAAAAGAAAAGAAGTTATAGCACCAAAGACAGATTCACCGATACCATAGAAGAAAGGAAAGGAGACAATTGATCCCACAACTAGCAGGATATCATCAGCAGAAAGGACAAATCAGGCAAGTATAATCAAGGATAAGAAAGAAGTTCCGGTCAAAGAAGTCGAAAATTTTTCAGCATTTAGTTTGGAAAATGAAATTTCCAAATTAAAAATATCTATTCCTTTGACTGAAATCATGAAAAACAGCAGCTACCGAGGTCAAGTCTCCAAAATTTTGAATTTTGATCCCATGTTTGACACGGTGAACGTTGAAGATGATCAGCCAAAATTGATATTTGGGCCAGCATTGGATGGTGAGTCCCCTGATAGTGATGTTCCTCCCTTTTATATCAGTTTGAGATTGCATGAATATGTTTTTCACAATGCTATGTTCGATTCGGGTGCTTCGCACAATTTGATGCCAAAGGTGATCATGGA
>APFE031149273.1:0-11610 GCA_000404065.3 Pinus taeda
CAGGGAGAGAAAGACCTATTGAAGAGCAATAGGAAGAAGGATGCAAAAGCCATTGTATTCTTGTATCAAGCATTAGACAAGAGTGTGTTTCCAATGATAGTAGGAGCTAAGACATCCAAGGAAGTATGGGAAACCCTCAAGACAGCCTATCAAGGCATGGAGAAAGTGAGGACAGCAAAACTACAGTTGCTGAGGAGAGATTTTGAGAATCTCAACATGAAGGAGTCAGACAATATTGACTCATTCTTCACACATGTAATTGGTCTAGTCACACAGATGAGGACTCATGGAGAAACCATTGAAGATAGGAGGATTGTGGAGAAAATACTGAGGGTCTTACCCTCAAAGTTTGATGCTATTGTCACCACCATTGAAGAGACAAAGGATCTCTCAAGCTTTTCAGTTGATGAACTTCATGCATCACTGATAACACATGAGCAGAGATTGAGTAGGAATCAGAACTCATCTCTAGAGCAAGCCTTCAAGACCCAGATGTCCTTTGGAAGAGGAAGAGGTCAAGGCAGAGGAAACAAGAGAGGAAGAGGCAGAAGCCAGAACAGAGGAGGAAGGAACAGTCCAGCAAATGCTCAAGGAAGAGGCAGCAATCCAAATCAGAACCAAGGCTAAGGCAGCAGCCAGCAAAGAGAACAACATCATGCTCAAGGACAAAGGTATGAAAAATCCAATGTCCAATGCTATTATTGTAAAAAAATATGGGCATTATGCCAGTGAATGTAGGAAGAAGCAGCATGATATGAGTAATAGACAAAATGCAAATGTTACTAGAGAAAACATCAGCCAAAATAATGTGTTGTTAGCTTGTAACATGGCTGAAACAAACAGTGAAGACATATGGTTTTTAGACTCAGGTTGCAGCAACCATATGACACGAAATATAGCTCTCTTTTCTGCCCTAGATAAAAATATGAAATCAGAGGTCACACTAGGAACTGATAGCAAAGTTTCTGTTATGGGAAAAGGGGAGGTAAAAATATTTACAAAGCAAGGAAAAAGGAAAACCATAGCAGATGTCTATTATGTCCCCGGAATGAGATGTAACCTCTTGAGTATTGGACAGCTTGTTCAAAAGGGTTACAATGTTTACTTTGTGAATGATGTGTGTACCATCATGGATATACCACCCAGCAAACGATGCATTGCTGAAGTGAGGATGACAAGGAACAGAATGTTCCCTCTCAGGATCAGGGCAGATTTGAGGAACAAAAATGTAATTGCAGCAGTGACCCAAGAGGCTTTCCAAAGCGTGGCAAAGGATGAAAATTGGTTGTGGCACTTGAGATTTGGACATCTCAATTTTGGAGGTCTAAACTTGTTGAGTAGAAAAGGAATGGTGAAAGGATTACCATTGATAGAGAAACCAGACAGCCTATGTGAAGGCTGCATTTTGGGAAAACAACATAGAGAAAGTTTTCCCTCAGGTAAAAGCATAAGGGTAAAGACACCCTTAGAAATCATCCACTCAGATTTATGTGGACCGATGCAAGCTGAATCATTAGCAGGTAACCAATATTTCCTAACTTTTATTGATGACTTTACAAGAAAGACTTGGATTTATTTTCTCAAAAACAAAAGTGAAGTGTTTGAGAAGTTCAGAAATTTCAAGGCACTTGTGGAGAACCAAAGCATGCTGCATATTAAAGTTCTCAGAACTGATAGAGGAGGAGAGTATATCTCCAAGGAATTCCTAAGATTTTGCAGAGAAAATGGAATTCATAAACAATTTACAGCAAGATACACCCTACAGCAAAATGGAGTTGCTGAAAGGAAGAACAGGACCATCATGGATATGGCGAGAAGCATGTTGAAGGCAAAGCATTTGCCAAATGACTATTGGGTTGAAGCTGTAAATTGTGCAGCATATATTCTGAACAGATGTCCTACAAAAGCAGTGATGAACAGAGTGCCAGAAGAAGCATGGAGTGGGAGAAAGCAAGGAGTCACCCACATGAGAGTTTTTGGATGTGTGGCCTATGCACACATTCCAGATCAGCTAAGGAGGAAGTTGGACAGCAAAGGGGAGAAATGTCTCTTCATTGGATACAGTGAGGAATCCAAGGCATACAGGTTGTATATCCCATCCACCAAGAAGTTTTTTATCAGCAGAGATGTTCAATTCATTGAAGAGGAAGCTTGGGATGGAAGCATAGAGAAAACAGTGAATGTTAAAAACTGTTTGTCTCATGATGAAGAAGATGAGGAGGTGGCTGAAATGCATCCCCAAACAGCAGCGCCAACACAAGGACAGCAAGGAACACCATTGAGGATAAATGAGAATGCTTCTCCAAGCACACCACAAGGAGGAAATTCAAGTGCATCTTCAAGCACTTGCACACCAAGTGAAAGAGGTAAGAAGTTCAGAAACTTAAGTGACATTTATGATGAAGGAATGAATTCCTTATTTGCTTTGTTTTGTCATGTTGATGATCCCATTCATTTCGAGGAAGCAATTAAAGATAAGAAATGGATAGAAGCTATGGATGAGAAGATGAATGCCATAGAGAGAAACAAAACATGGGATTTGGTTGAGCTACCAAAAGTTAAAGAGGTCATTGGAGTGAAATGGGTTTACAAGACCAAGAGCAATGCTGAAGGCAAGATAGAAAGGCACAAGGCAAGGTTGGTTGCCAAAGGGTACAAGCAGCAGTATGGGAGAGATTATGAGGAGACTTTCGCACCGGTTGCAAGAATGGAAACCGTGAGAGCAGTGTTGTCCATAGCAGCACAAAACAAGTGGAAAGTTTACCAAATGGACGTTGAAGTCAGCATTCCTAAATGGAGTGTTAAATGAGGAGGTCTATATTGAACAGCCTTTAGGCTATGAGAAGAAAGGCCAAGAACACAAAGTATGCAGATTGAAGAAAGCTCTTTAAGGGCTAAAGCAAGCGCCAAGAGCGTGGTACAATAGAATAGATTTCTATCTACTTGAAAATGAGTTTGAAAAATGTGAGGGAGAACCCACCGTCTACATCAAAGAAAAAGATGGTAAGATTTTAATTGTGGTGTTATATGTTGATGATGTGATTTTTACAGGTAATGATGATCAGCTCATTAAAAATTTCAAATTAGTCATGAAAGATGAATTTGAAATGACTGACATGGGTTTCTTGAGATACTTCTTAGGTATAGAAGTAGATCAAAATGAAAATGGAATTTTTATCTCTCAAGCGAGATATGTAAATGAAGTGCTGGGCAGATTTAATATGCAAGAGTGCAAGGCAGCTATCACTCCCACAGTGATGGGATTAAAACTCAGCAAAGAGGACAGCAGCAAGGATTTTGATCCTAGCTTGTACAAGAGCATAGTTGGCAGCCTCATGTATTTAACAGCAACTAGGCCTGATATAATGTTTGCTGTTAGTTTAATTTCCAGGTTCATGGAGAGGCCAAAGGAAGCACATTGGCATGTAGCGAAAAGAATTTTGAGATATGTCAAAGGCACTAAAAGTTTTGGAATTTTATATAATGTCTCAGAACATTCAGATTTGGTTGGATACACTGATAGCGATTGGGCTGGAAGTGTTGATGATCGGAAAAGCACTTCTGGTTATGTTTTTCACATGGGTTCAGGAGCCATTTCATGGGCTTCTAAGAAGCAGTCCATTGTAGCATTTTCTACAGCAGAGGCTGAATATGTGGCAGCTACAGCAGCAGCATGCCAAGCAGTGTGGATGAGAAGAATGTTGAGAAGCTTAGGCCGAGAGCAGGCAAAAGCGACAGTGATTTTTTGTGACAATAGGTTAGCTATTGCATTGTCAAAGAATTCAGTGTTCCACAAGAGAACGAAACACATTGATACAAGGTTTCACTACATCAGAGAATTGGTGAAAAATGGAGAAATTGTCCAAGAACATTACAGGACTCAAGAACAGGTAGCAGACATTTTGACAAAGCCACTGGATCAGAAAAGCTTTGAATTTTTGAGAAAATGTTTGGGTATGATTGAATGCCCAGCAGTTGAAATTAAAGGGGAGTGTTGAAAAAAAATAATTCCAACTGCGCATCGGCAAAAGAGTACAGCAGCCCAGCGATTCAGCGATGTGCAGCAGCCCAGCGATCCAGCGATTCAGCGATGTGCAACAGCCCAGCGATTCAGCGATTCAGTGATGGGTGACTAAGTAATGTGCGATCCGCCGATATCGCATCGGCGAAGTGGCAATGGGGTCTTATAAAGTTTTTGGTATTACTTGCGATGAGCGATCGCCGATATCGCTATCGGCATTTCGCAATCGGGGAAAACAAATGGGCAGTCTTTACCATGTGATAAGTTGCGACCCGATATCCCAGACCCGATGGGTATTCAACATTTTGCTTAATATTATTTCGGGTCCGCCAGTGGCTCGTTTTATGTTTTTTATGCATTTCAGAGATATATTATAATATATATATAATCGGAGGTATCGGGCCATATTGTGATCGAGATTTCGCAATCGGGGAAACCATGGGTGCACATATGTGTGCCATGCGATGAAGCTCGGACCCGATGGATTTCCAAAACCATATTGTATAATGGTTGAAGTAATGGCCTGGAAAATAAATTTGACGTGAAGTAAAAGTTTCCTTACCGCCGTTTATCCCAGTAAAACAGTAAATGCAATTTACTCTGGGTTGGTAAGTTTTTGATGAAGTTTTTAATTTTGCCTGAGCGGGAGTATGGGCATGGATAAATGTTAGTAAAATCATTTAATTCTTACTGTTTTTCTCTTACGGCAGTATGGCGAGTAAAAAAAAATGAATGTAAGTTCTTGGTTGTCATATATATGTGTAATTTTTGTTTTATTTATTTTTTTAATGGATTAAAGTACAGTAGTGCGCATGTAATGTTCTGTATATGCAAATGAAGGCACGTAGCAGCGTGGCCAAAAACTCATATGTAATTTTTTTTACACAGCAATCAAATCTTCTTTTTGGTGAATCCCTCTGAGTAAAAGAGGATGAATTTTGTATCAGTTTACTTTTGATGAATACAAATTCTTCTATGTGTGTTTAATACTTTGTTCTCAGAAATTTGTTAAAAGGCTTCCATGTGCTAAGATCCTGGGAAAAAGGAAAACATAGCATTGTCTCTATGTGTGAATTTTTATTGTTGTTTTTGGGATTTTACCAGAAAAATCCCCAACATTTTATGCTCAGAATCCAAGTTCCTTAAGCTTGGAATATCATTGTTTGTTGACCGTCCTCCGCATTCAATTGGACATTACTAGCGATGAAAATACACGCGAGTTGAAAAGAGTCACTTCTCATTCCTAATCTCAGATGTTCATTACTAGCGATGAAAATACACACGAGTTGAAAAGAGTCACTTCTCAGTCATAATATCAGATGTTCGCATCTTGTAAAAATGCATTTTATGAGTATATCAATGTCAGGGAGCCAAAACATTCTCACGGCTACAGTCAAAAGCAGCTGACCTTTCAAACCATTGATTAATAATAAAGCTGAGTACATTCAGAAAATTGGACTCTGAATCTGAAGCCTTTGTTTGGCTACAGTCAAAGCAGCTGACATTTCAAACCATTGATTAATAATAAAGCTGAGTACATTCAGAAAATTGGACTCTGAATCTGAAGCCTTTGTTTGGCTACAGTCAAGGCAGCTGACCTTTCAAACCATTGATTAATAATAAAGCTGAGTACATTCAGAAAATTGGACTCTGAATCTGAAGCCTTTGTTCGGTCTTTTATTTGACATGATTTGAAGATGTCCACTATTCAGTCGAATTTCTTCTTGTGGGGATGCACATTTTCGTGACAATGACTTTAAATATACCAAGAAAATTAATTTGGAAGTCAAGCTTAATCAAGGGTTTAACTCACTCAATTGTCTATGAAAAGCTCTTTGTGTCATAATATATCATTCCAGAAGAGAATTCAAATTTATAAAGTTTATTAAAACTATTATATTGAAAATATAATTAATGCAGGAAGCGTATGACTTCATTTACATTGAGACTGAACCCTATCAAACAAAGCTCAGTTTCTTTGGTCCACACACCTAATTACCTTTAAATTTATCATCCTTCCCATGAAGTATTCTCGCTGAAATGTGTAAACAAAGAATGAGGTCCCATGTTCAGTTATTGGATGCCTGATTTGAATCCTTGGGCAGGATCCTTTCTTGACTCTGCAATTACTACTTATGTTTTCTACTTCTTGTTCTGTGTAATGGGAAGGGCCAGCCACAAACAGTCAAAAAAAATTATTACATAATATCTTAAATAACTTTGAAGATCCCAATACAAAACAGTACATACTTTAGGCAAACTAAACGCAGGTGGAGACCAATCTGTCTGCTGCAAGTTTAATGGGAGAATTAAGAGCAGTTGGTTTGGAAGACTTTTGATGCTCTAACAACCAATCTGATTCTCTATATCCACCACTAGCTTTGTTGTCACAGCTGACAACATCCAAAATTATTTTCTGGGTTCTTAAGTGTAATCTACGAAATCTACGTGATCCGGCTTGAGATTCCTATATTAATTTCATCACCCAGTTTCAAACTATATTGTATTAATTTCTCATGCAGTTGAAATATTGTTACTTGATACTAGATAGTCTATACACAGCTGCTGGTGCACTTAAATCTTAACGCTTCTTCCTTTAAGAAGAATTTGTATATCTTGGATTGAAAATTGAGTTCAATATTGATGTTTGTGCTCTAAGGTATGTTCAATGACCACAGGTAGGTTGTATAATACTATTCCCATAGGTCACGTTGGTCTCGACAAGTTGCTTAAGCTAAGTTGCACTGAAACAGAGATGGGAACTGATACGGATAAGACAAATTTTCAAAAAATATGGATACGATACGGCAGGAAACTGCACACACACACATATATATATAACAAAATAAGAATTTCATATTACCATTCATCTTTTCAAATCTAGATTACATCTAAAAATACATAATCAATTATCATCTATCATCATCATTAATTCAGCATAAACATTGTCATCATCATTAATGACTATTATAACATTCATGATTCAACATATCATCAGGGTTTTGTTTCAAATTTCAATCATCAACATGACAAGTTACAATATCATCACCAAAATTAATAATAATGCATACTAGATAATACAAAGTACAAAATGAACTATGACCGAAAATCTACTAATCTTATTCGTAATTCATATGGTTGTTCAAAAGTTTAGAAGTTAAAACACCATCATAAATTACATTTACATATCATCATATATGTCTTCATCCTCGTCACTAGGAAGTTCCACATCCTCTCCAGAAGTGGGAATATCGCTGCCATGTCCACTTGAAAATCCACATGTTGGTCACTCCGCATCAAACAAAGTCATATGAGACTTCACATTCAACGTCATATCCAAGTCAGGAAACTCTAGTTCCACATCCTATAATTTGGCAGCCCTAAATTTGTATTCATCTCTCGTGTGAGAAGGCGAAGGTTTGAATGAACATGCACTAATTCCTCGGCCTTCTTAGAGCTCAATCTGTTTCACTTTATCGAATGGATGAAGCCATCTGTACTTCAGTTCTTTTCTACTAAAGAGGAACTAGCAACATGTTAAAAGATCCTCATGGCCAATTTTTCGATATGTGGAAGTTCCCCACCATAGTAGTTCCACCATTCAATTGGACTCATTGCCCTCTTGTCCCGCATACAATCAATATCAGAACCTCAACCCTCTGATCCCACAAAATGAGCAAAAACTCTGCACGGATCTGAAGCCCAATTTCAAGATCTACAAAAAGCTTTCTAAAAACCTTTTTAAATCCTTGTGAGACTTCTGGATCTTTGCTTGGTAAGGTTCTTTCTGGATCACTTAGCAACTCTACAGCATAATATTTTGGATTCACTGCATATGCCAAAAGGTGCAATGGGGTGGTCATCTTGTTCCAACTTTTGGTCAATATATCTTTTACTTCTCTGTAAAAGAATTCATCTCGATCATTCTCTATGGCATTTATAGCCACCCTTATCTTTCCTATCATATAATCATTGTCCTCATACACCTCTCCTAAATTAGATACATTTGTGTCAAACACAGCAAATCCACAATTGGCTTAGTAAATGCCAAGAGGTACTCCACCTTATCCCACCATTTATCATCAACAACCAGTTTTTTCACTGCTTGTGCTCTATCAGATTGGGATTGCCTCCATTTATTCCAAAGAGAAATGCATACTATTGATTGTAATGCATCTTTCACCTGCAAGAGCCTTGTTAAGACTATAATGTGAGAAGAAAATTGAATCTCGGCAACCTCATCATTTTGAGGCATCAAATGGCATTTTTTGGGAAATAATTTTTTTTGCCTATGCGACACTTTCTTTTTTTCCTATTCTACACTCAAATACCTTTCCAACAACACAATAATTGTCTCAATCGAAATCCATATGCAAAATTTATGCCACTCAGAAGTTGACCTGCCTCTTTTTTCCACCATAATTGGAGAGGATGCCATGTCGGCCCCCATTATTCATGTAAAAGGGGTTATCCATATCACGATGAAGAATACTTTAGAGGAGTCCATATTTGTAGCTCTAGTTAAGAGTTGAAGGAGTCAAACCTAACCACTAGTAGACTATCAAGATGTGTTATAATCGGGCCAATAGGAGGAAAAAGGGCTCTAGTCTTTTCAATTGCATCTCGTTCCATAGATGACCAAAGTAGTCGAGAGGGATAGGAGAGTGAACACAGAGAGGATTTGTGCATTGTAGTAGTCCACAAGCCATAGTCCTTATTTTTACTTCCAACCATCTTTTATTTTGAGAAAGAGAGGAGAGGGGCCTCACCTTCCAATTGGGTTTTCTCCCGAAAGGATTTCCTAGGATATATCTTGAGTCAATTAAGGTTTGTGAAACTTTATATCGATGTGTTCTCTATTCTCTGCATAATTATAATTTGCATGCATACACAATAAACAATACTTTACATATCCATAAGCTAAAGAGGGATAAAGTCTTATAGTGTAGATTTACTATTTTTAAGTATATTTTATTATATTTGCTGTGACGAATTGTCGAGTATGGAAATTTATGGATCACTACAAAACACAAAACCGCATAACATATAAACCACATAACATATATGATCTCATATTTGAATAAATAGAATTAACAAATTAAATGAGATATATTTTGTTTTCGCTAAGGCAATGATAGTGGTTAAGGTTTTATTGTTTAAAATCTACTCAATTTAAATGAGAAACTAAGAAAATATGAACTCTTTTGGATCTTATCTGAATAAGAGGTGATATGAGATTCCATCTTGGAAATGGTATATTTATTACTTGTAAGATTTACAAGTATATTATGTCAAAATGAAAGAGTTATGCTACAAATCTAAATAGTAAACAAATATTTCATGCTATCCCAAAAGAAGATTTTGTCCTCTCTACAATTTTATGTTGAAGTAAAGTAATAAAACAATACAAAGAGACAAAAGTGGTAGAACAAAGCTAAATGTACATTTGGTGTCCGATATGAAGTATGTCATATAGTAGAAGTTAAATGGTGTATCGTAGGTGATTGTTTTGTTAAACATATAGTGTTATAGTATTGTCTACTAAGCGACAATGATGAAAAGAATGTTATAGCATTGTCTATTAAGCTCCCATGATGAAAAGAGAGTTTACATATGAACATTTTTGTTTCTTGTGGTTTATAGAAGCTGGTTTCCCTAGGTTGGTAAGTCAATATTTGTTTTCCAGTTAGTTATGTCAAATGTGTCATTTAAGGGACTATTCACCCTCGTTTTTTGTCACTCTAGAATGATTTACATTTACCATCATTATTTGGAAATCCCCTACTAGTTATACTTATCCACCTACCTTCCTATTTCTAACCATGATTTCCTCTCCATGTGATACTTTCTTGTCTTTGTCGATTGTGCATGAGACTCTATTTTTGAGAGATTATAAAAGATTGATATAATATGTAATTTTAAGTGTAACCAAGGTTTAATTCTTGAACATTAATCAAAATCTCATACATATTCTACTACCCACAACATTATCATTTAACGTAAATACATAGAACAAGAACTTTAAAAGACTCACTCATCATCTGTAACCTTGGTAATTCTCCTATTCTCATAATTGAAGGATGGACATTGACAACTATATCCACCAAGGTCATTGGATTAAATAGAATATTCCACAACATGCAATTTCTTCATGTTTGGTTAAATTAGTCATCTAAGTTCAACTTCTACCTTTGAGCAACTAACTAGATGACACATAACTTGTTGGGTTTCCCCAATAATTTCAATATAAATGTCCATTTACAACATCAAATGTTGATTTTGCATCCATGATTATATCAATGATTAACCCAAGCCCTTTGAGACTTTCGCCATGTTTTTATTTTATTCTTTAATGTGGTTTTTAAGACTTGCATCATATTTTAAATGTGGGTGATATTGAATGTGATCCCAATATTTGCAAATTACTTTCAATTAATTCATCTCAAGTGTGTGGAGACTCTTGAACAATCTAAACTACATGGAAATATATCTTTGGTAAATGTACAATCCACAAGCACATCCTCGTTAAAATAGAATGAGATTGAACCATGGGAATCTGGCTTAACAAAAGTAAACTAGAGTACTTTAAATTGTACATTTCTGAAATGATAATATTTTTTGATAATTTCATTAGGGATACATAGATGTCGATAGAGCAAGTTTTATATTTTCCCTATAAATGATAATATAACTTTTCCACATACTAGAAGACAATGACTTTAAAATGATGTAGATTTGTTTCTTTGTGGCATTAGGATTAGTTGATGAAGTTTGGATTCTATCTTCTGTGGGAGAGTTAAAGGTATTAAATTATATTTAATTGGAGAAGAATCATTTGGAAATCACATCAATACAAATGAATTTGAGTGCAAGCATAATTTTTTATGTCAATTCAAACTCGAGGTATTAGATCATTGTCATTGAATGTTTCTAAGTAACATCATTGTGTTTGTAGCTTGTATGACCATTGCAAACACCTTGCTTGTTTTTTGTGCACTCTAGCCTACTGAACACATCTCGCCCATTTTTTTGCACTCTCCAATTGAGTTGCAATAGTTACCCATGAAAATAACCCATCACAGAGCAATCGCCCTTAATTCCCTTTTAATCCAATATTCCTCCCTCTATACATCCATCTTTTATGATTAACTTGTTAGAATCTTATTTCTTGAGGCGCTAGACATCACTACAATTTGTGAATGAATAAATAATAAAAAATGGAGCTGTTGAAAAGATACTTTATTGATTGTCCTTGATTGTTAATTCATCATCCAAAATAAACAACTCTCATATTTAAGCATTACAATCACAATAAACAACTCTCATATTTAAGCATTATAATCACAAAAACAATTTGAACTTTTCTTTCCGGTGCTTAGCTCTCATATTTAAGCATTATAATTAGCAAAACAATTTGGAGTTTTCTTTCCCGTGCTTAGAGATTATGCTAGCATGATAATCACAATAAACAACTCTCACATTTAAGCATTATAATCACAAAAACAATTTGAAGTTTTCTTTCCCATACCTAGCTCTCATATTTAAGCATTATAATCACAAAAACAATTTGAAGTTTTCTTTCCCATGCT
>APFE031149278.1:0-17082 GCA_000404065.3 Pinus taeda
AACCTGAATGCCTTCTCTAATGAATCAGTTTCCCAAAGGTGAACATCATGTTGGATATTATCCTTTAAAGTCCCTATGAACACATCAATCCTATGCTCCTCTGGAATATTTTTTACCCTTATGTTCAATTTTTGGAACTCCTCAATGTGCTCCATTATTGAGCCATTTTGTTTGAGACTTAATCAATTGGCTAAAAGAAGTGTTGCTTTTTGTATCCTCATAATATGCTATCATTTCATCTGTAAAAATATCCCAAGTGACAATTTGTTTACGAGAGCAAAGCCATCGATACCATACAAACTAATTTGGTTCTAAATATAAAGTTGCAATGCGTACCTTTTGTGTGTTTTTGACATTATGGAGATCGAAAAATTGCTCCATCTGTAGTATCCATGTTGCGAGATCCTTGCCATCAAACTTCCTCATATCGATCTTTGGAACATGGTGGTTCTTCGATCCAACGTTAGAGTCTATGAAATCATGATTAACATTTATTTTGTTCTCATCATGTGTTTCCTTTACTATGCTTTCGCCATTAGTATGCATTTATTGTAGAAGTTTTGTCAAATCTTCCATCTTAGCTTCCATGCCTTTCTTTAAATCGTCCATCTTAGCTTCCACGCCATCCATCTTAGCTTCCACACCATTCATCTTAACTTCTATGCCTTTCTTTAAACCATCCATCTTAGCTTCCACACCATACATATTAGCTTCTACATGTTGATCCTTTGTTTTGCTCCTATTACTATCAGTTCAATCCCCATTTTGACCTCTTTTTGGCACTATGGAACCCACTTCTTTGGTAAGTTTACTGTCCTAATCCTAGTCCCAATCCCCATTTGAGGTAAATCTTCTTTTGATTGCATTTGGCTATTTGTTGGTATATTTAAGTGAATATAGGTAGCATATTCTTAAACTAACCCATTATTGTAATCGAGTGTAGACTTCTCAGCAGAATGTGCAGGGCAATACCAATAGAAGCAGTTGATGTACCATGACTCTCTATTTCGATACTCAAAGGCCACATGCGGATTTGGCACTCAAACAATGCAATGGACAAGGAGTCGTGCACTTTTGGATAAGGAGATGGCGCCAGTCATGAGAAGAACGTATGTGATCCCAAGATCTTGGTTCTCCTTCCTTTAGATGCAGCATACACTAAGTTGGGGTTTGGTTACGAAGTTGTTTGACCAATTCGAGCCAGCCGTTCAAACTAACTTGTTCTGGAGGAATAATGTTGTTCAACTATTATAAACTACCATTTTTAGTTTAATGTTTAACCGTAATCAAATGCCTATAAAAGGTAGGGATGTAATATGTCAAGAGAGCATGTTGAACCTTTGAAGTATTTGTTGTATAATTGTGACTTAAGTTTTAATAGAATATCATTATGATGCTCTTGCTCTGAATTCTAGTTGAATGCGTTGATGGGATGCTGATGCTCATGTTTAAATTGTGATCGGAACCGTTTCGTCACTGTAATTTTAATAGCCCCAAGGTGTGGTCAAGCCCACCCACCTGGGTTTTCTTTGTATTCTCATCGACAGTGTCACTGTGAAACTAGTTACAGTTAGTTCCCTTTTCCATTGTAAGTCAATTCAATTTCATTGTTTTGTTTGATTGGTTAGTGCATACAGGTGCATTGAATGATTGATAAGTTCTTGTTATTTTCCTAGTTGCAATTAGATTCTGGTGTGAACTTTGTGTGCCTTCCAAACCAGAGCTATGCCATTACCTTGATTTACCATCATCTTAAATACATCGTATGGTCGTTTGACAAGTTGATTGAATCATTACCTATGGTCAATGTTGGAATAGTCCTTAAACTCTTCAACAGTCATGTATGAACATGATCTTAATTGATTAGAATAGGCTTGATCTATTCGCCAAATTGGCCTTTGTTTCTCTGAGAGAATTGACTCGAATCGACCCCTCGATTAAACCGTAGCATTATGTAGGCAACACGAATATAGGTGAACGTTGCATCAACTGTTCAAATACTATAACGGGTTTGGTTGAAACGAATTGGATTGGTGACCAAAGCATAAAGATGCATTACTTGCACAGATGATTGATTGGTTTTTGTTTTGTTCCATTTCATTTAATAGACTATGGATTAATGTGTTGTGGATTAGTAACATAACACTGCAGGAACATTTGTATTTAATTAGTTGTCGAAGACCAATTCTTTAGCTCATACTTGCCTCCCTTGTTTGTGCAATTACCAATTTCATTACTTGACTGAAACGATTACTCTTCCCTATTTCTGTGCAATAATTAGTCTCATTTGAATGATTGATCTTTCTCTTGGTTCATAAGTTTCTGTTATCCACATTGTAGTTAGATCATTGCTTGGATTTTCAACAGCATATTGGTTTTGAGTATGAATATTCACAAGTCGGGATTTGTGTGATTCAAAAAAAAGATTTAAGTACAGTTGCTTGGAATTTGTGTGATTACATAGCTGGGTGTTAAACAGGATCAGCGTTAGGGTTGCTTTCATTAATCAAATCATGTAAATGGTTTATTTGAAGATAGAAAAACAAGCGAGTGATAGAGTAAAACAGAGTAAGTTCTCCAAATTAGTACTTAACTCCTAAGTCTTGATAAGGGAATGAACCATTAAGTACAGAACGATTGTTTGATTGAATGCTACTGGGATAGATTGCCCATTTATTTAAGAGTTGGATTGTTATAGATTGCTTCGGGAATGAATTTTTATATGCATCCATAGTTTAATAAGTTAAGTGGTTATTAGTACAGGTTGCTTGATTACTTCGAGCAAGAACTGCCATCATCATAGGATGCTTGTTGAGGAATGATTAAGTGGTTTTTCACATAGAAGGTCTGGTACCAACATTCAGTGATTTGAGTGAGTACAGTTTGGTTTGGATAAAATTTTGTTTTCATCACTAGAGATACATAGTTGAGTATCGATTTGAATACTAGAATTTGTAAAGGTTTTAAATTAAATTTGATTGTTGGGTTTGCTCTTGACAGTTATATGATTGAATTTGTAAGTAGTTATTATTTCATAAATTGTTAGAAGCAAATGATTAAACTCTGACCTAGCCCTGAACAGAGAAAGCGCAAGGAAATTCGTGCTTACGAACCCCAGCTTGACCATTAATATTAAGGGATTTAATCTAACCATTTAATCTCCCAACATTTTGGCGTCGTTGCCGAGAAAATTGCCATTTCTTATTCAGGTAATCACTATCATTTGAGTTTCAAGAGCTTGCATAACTGTTAGAGGGCGAAGAAAGTATGGTAAGACGTGAGTGAAGAGCCATGCATCCACTTTTGTGGGGTTTCTCCAAAGTCTGACCGAACATTGTTTGTTCTTGATTTCTATTTTCCTTTATCTTTATGCGTAGGAGTAAAGGTAGACCTAGGGACAATAAAGGTAGATTTATTTCAAATTCTAAATTTCCTACAACTTTTGGATCAATCAATATACCTGTTTTGACCGTTGTTAATCAATATGCAGGTCTAAGACAAGAAGGAGGAAATGTTGATGCCAATGTGGTTTCATATCAGGAATTCTTTGATCAAGAAGGAAGGATCGTTCAACAAGTTGTCTTTGAAAACCCTGTAGAAGAACTAGTAGAATAACCAGACCTCTTGGACGAGCAATCAACCAACATCTACCGTGTTCCAATACCCCCGGTTCACACCATAATTAGCAAACCCCAGCAGGTACCTATCGGAAATATGGAACATGTAGATTATGAGGACATAAACAATGACGAATGCCATGAAGAGGGAGAAGGCCCTAGATGGAATATTAACATGTTTGGAGGAAACTAGGAAGAAGAAGAAGAAGTCTCTTTCGGGTTCCCTATCCTAGATGTGACTCACGACATGAAGAACATTTTGATGGCATCTCTACCACTATTCTACGGTAAATCTTCTGAAGGTCATGATGCTTTTCTCTTTGAATTTGATATTCTATGTCGTAGCTATAATTACTATGATAATACACATAAACTCAAATTGTTTCCCGCCACATTAAAAGACGCAGCCCTTAGGTGGTTCATGAGTCTAGGAAAGCATACCATATACACATGGGATGACATGAGGTCAACTTTTCTTATAAAGTATCAAGACTTCTATAAGAGTAGGGACATCAGTGATATCCTTAGGATGCAGAAACTGAAGACAAAAACCTAGAGGAGTATCTTGAGAGATTCCTGTACAACTTTCATAAATCATGTGGAAGCACATTAGAGCAAAAATCATTATAACTGTGTTCCTAAAAGGGCTAAGAGACAATTGCATAGAAACATTAAACTTGCTTAGTGGTGGGGACATTTACAAGAAATCATTTGCTAAAGTCATCGACCTTTGCCGCACCTACTCTAGAAGCCAAGCTAAAGTAGGTAAAAAGCTTCTTGAACTTCAAGACAATTCTCGAGACTATGGGCAGAAGAAAATTGCAGCTAATGTTGTCACCAGAGTTGAGCTGGGAAACCTACTAGAGAATTTCAAAACTGACATCTTGAATACAATCAGCAACCAGCTTGACACCATGAAAATCAACCAAAAGCATGAGGCCGAAAAGGCAGCCATGGTGGTCTTTGTCCCAAGTGTAGGTGTAAACGTGCAGAGAGGGAATGCCCTCTGAATTCCATATAAGTTTGTGGAATCTACACTCTAGAGCACCCAACCGAGAAGTGTCCATCACTTCCCAGTCTATAGGCCATTTACAAAGGCAATACCAAAACCCTTGACCAAGCTCAAACAGCCAAAAGACCCACCTGGAGAGGTCAGAGTCAGAGTTCATTCCCAGACCCGAATTTTCAAGGATATAGCCAAACCCAGCCTTGGACCTTTCCTGCATCCTACCCCCCTTGGTTTTCTCAACAACCACAAAGTACTACCTGGAACAAGAATTGGAGAAAGAGTCCTTATATCACTAGCTATCAATCCCAATCCCAATTCTACATGCCTTATCCAAATATGTCGAGTACTTCATATAATCCAACCATGCAAACCTATCAGCAGGCATATAACCCTAACATGTATCAACAACCTATGCAACTACCACCTCCTTTGCATCAATTATTATCAGTGCCTGCCAACACATCACCTCCTATATATCAATTACTACCTACTCCTACTAACACACCACCGCCACAGACACTAGCTAATATAAACCTACCATGACCTACATTGCTGCCTGCACAACCCATACCCAACCCAAATCACAATAGGACACCTCAACCTGTGGAAAACATAGATATCCATCCCTTTCCTACATACATGATCATGGCCATTCCTATGAACGAAATCCAGTTACGATCAGTGAAAATAGTCAAATGTCCACGATGATTTCCGATATGCCTACCAAATATAGTGACCCTAGGAATCCCATTGTCACTATCGAAATAAATAGAGTACTTTTGTCGAATACTCTTGTAGATTTAGGGGCTGTAATAAATGCAATGACTTATGAAACAATGACGTCACTACAGTTACCTGGGTTAAAAACCACCCCTATCCTCTTAGAGATGGTAGATAAATCCATTTTCAAACCAATAGGATCCTTAGAAGATATAGTAGTCACTATTTCCTCTTGGCAATACCCTATAACTTTGTAGTCATTTCTCCAAAAACCTCTAGACTTGGACACCATGTGGTCCTAGGAAGGCCATGGCTGGCAACGGTTGATGCCGTCATCAGATGTAGAAATGGGGAAATGATTATTTCAAATGGTTCTCACAATCAAACATTATCCATCTTTCCACTTGCTCAAACAGCTGCCGAAGTATCGTTATGGCTCGAAAACCCTTATGGAGATGAAGATTACATGTTTTCATTGTTAACATTAGATCAGTCTAGAGGTCTCCAGGAACATTCTGATGAGCATGTTTTGCAGCAGTTTCTAGCTGATAGTTCTTGCATCAATTATCCCATCTCGTTTAATGGCTATTAGCATGTGTTTAGTGATGAGTTTCGGGAAACCTACCATCCGATCGTCTTCGCCTAATTTGCAACCATAGAGGAAATCCAGGAACTCACCACAGAACCTGTGTAAATATTTGAAGGGAAAATTATACATATTGGCAGAGGATTGACTACAGAACAAAAGTGGTAGTTGATGAGTATGGTTCGTGAAAAAACTGGAGCATTCGCATGGGATTACTTGGATATGAGAGGTATACATCCAGACACTTACATCCGTCATATCTACACAAACGAAGAAATGAGACCTGTTCGGCAACCGCAAAGGCAGATGAACCTAACATTGAAGGATATCGTTAAAGAAGAGGTTCAGAAACTTTTGGCTGCAGATTTCATTTACCCCATTTCCTATAGCAAGTGGGTATCACCTCTAATAGTAGTCCCAAGGAAGAATGGAAAATGGCAGATCTGCGTCTATTACAGAGAATTAAACAAAGACACGCTGCGCAATTATTTTCCATTTCCTTTTATTGATCAAGTTCTCGACACACTTGCAGGTAATAAATATTTTTATTTTTTAGATGGTTATAGCGAGTACAATCAAATACAAATAGTTGAAGAAGACCAGGAAAAGACCATCTTCACATGCCCATGTGGTACTTATGCATATAAAGTCCTTCCCTTCAGTGTTTGTAACGCTCCCACCACCTTCCAAAGAGTCTTGCTAGCTATCTTTTCTCACCTATTCCATGATTATGTGGAAGTCTATATGGATGACTTCACAGTCTATGGGGATGATTTCCCACAAGCTTTGGAAAATCTAGAGAAGGTATTGCTCTTTTGTCAAGAAGATGATCTGGCCCTTAGTAGTGATAAATGTAGGATGATGCAAACTAAGGGGATTGTTTTAGGCCACCGTGTATCATTTGATGGAATTCAGGTCGACCTGGAAAAAATCGAGGTAATTTCGTGTATCCCTATTCCAAGCTCACAAAAGGAGGTAAGAAGTTTTCTAGGGCATGCAGGATATTATTGACGATTCTTTGAAAATTTCACTAGAATAGCAGCACCATTATTTAAATTGTTAACTAAAGATGTTGAATTTGTATGGAATGTTGATTGTCAACAGGATTTTCACGTACTGAAGGAAAGATTGTCCACAGCGTCGGTGCTAAGAGGACCAAACTAGTCCTTACCTTTTCGGACACTGCACTGGCAGTAGTTTTGGGTCAAAGGGAGGATAACTTCCCTTATGCCATTTATTTTGTTAGAAAAAATCTCTCTCCCGCTGAATTAAATTATACGGTCACTGAAAAAGAACTGTTAACAGTTGTACATGCTATAGGAAAGTTTAGACATTATATTACTAGATATGGGACATTTGTCCATACGGATCATTGTGTTGTTATATTTTTAATGAACAAACTAATTACTAATGGTAGGATAACTAGATGGTTGTTGCTTCTACAAGAATTCAATATAACTATAATCAATAGGCCTCGAAGGGATAATTTGGTAGCTGATTTCTTATCTCGTTTGAATCTTATACAGCGAAGCATGCCAACGTCAGTGCCCGACAAATTCCTAGATGAAGATCTACTTTCCATTTCTACAATTACTCCTTGGTTCATTGATGTTGCCAATTATTTGGTATTAGGAAAGCTACCTCAGAACATGTCGGCTCAGGAAAATAATAATATACTACAACACAGTGCTAATTTCTCGTGGATTGAGGGAGATCTATTCTATACAGGGCCATACTTGATTATGAGGCGATGTGTGCGAGAAGACGAAATGCATGACATACTAAGTGCTAGTCATAATGAGCCTTGTGGCGGCCATTTTGTCGATAAGAGGATGGCATATAAAGTTCTCCGCGCCAAATACTATTGGCCTACGCTCTTCAAGGATGCCAAGAAGTTTGTTTCAAGTTGTGACGCTTGCTAAAGAATGGGGAGACCAGTGGCCTCCTTTGAAATGCCCCTTCAACTGCAAATTTCTATTGAATCCTTTGAGAAGTGGGCATTGGACTTCGTAGGGCCCATCTCCCCAATGTCAAATAAGAAAAAAAAATATTTGGTATGCACTGATTACGTCACCAAGTGAGTGGAGGCTAAAGCATTGTACCCTGCCATTGGAAAGGCAGTAGTGGAGTTTTTGTTCGAGGACATCTTTACAAGATTTGGGGTCCCTCGTGAAATTTTCACTGACCAGGGAACCCAATTTTCATCGAAGCTGGTTAAGGCACTTACAGAGCAATATCAAGTGAAGCACTATAAATCGACTCCTTACTACCCCCAAGCTAATGGGAAAGTGCAGTCCATGAACAAGGTGTTGGAATCTATCCTTACAAAGGCAATTCAAATGCATCACAAAGATTGGGCAGAAGAGTTACTAGAGGCACTTTGGTCTTATCGGATCACTTGGAGGAATGTGACCGGGCATACTCCCTATGAACTATTCTATGGTAAACAAGTACTTCTACCCATTGAGTTTCAGGTAAAAACATTTAGAACAACTACTCAATTGGGCATGAATTTAAACGAGGCTCAAGAGCAAAGATTGATGCAATTGAACGAACTAGATGAAATCCAACAAGATGCCTACCACTGAACTACATTAATACAAAACCAAAGAGCTCGATGGCATGATAAATTCATTAAGAAGAAATTCTTTTGTCCAGGCAACTGGGCCTTATTATACAATAGTAAGTTTAAGCATTTCAAAGGTAAATTTGCCAGATGGTTAGGACTATATGAGGTAATTGAAGTTTTTGATAATGGGAGGACTTATTTTTGGTAAATGTTCATCGGTTTAAAGTTTATCATAAGCCACTCTCACGTGATTAGTTTTTGCAGGAAATTCAAAAGGATCCAGGATTGGAGTTGATTCATGCAAATGATCGGCCCCTTGCTGGTTCAGTTAATTAATTTTCATCTATTTCACATACATATATATATATATATATATATATTATATATATATATATATATATATATATATATAGATAAAACAGTGAGTTGTCATCTTCATGTGGTCCTCCCCACATCCCATGTAGAATAAAGGAGGAATTCCTGGAGAAAGTTTATCCCTTTACCGAGGCCTGGTGGTTTATATATGGAAAAGGAACTTGTGGAGTCTTCTTTGGAAAGCCTTCAGAATCTCTAAACATGAAGCTCCGAGCAATGACTGATCCAGGCTCATAAATGAAATGGACTAGTATTAGTTTATGGATTCCTTGAGTACAGAATTGTTCTTTTTCGGGCTCAAGGAAATGATTATAGAAAGGAAACCTATGGAGTCTACTTTGGGCAATTCAGAATCTCTAAATAAGAATGCCTCGAGAACCAACTACTTTAGGCTCGTTAAAACAATAAGGTAGTAGTAGCATAGGGATCCTCTGGGCTATGAATTATTCTTTTCCAGGCCCAAAGGAATAACTATGGAAAAGAACCCCCTTGGAGCTCTCTTTCTGGCCATTTCTAGCTCCCAAAAAGAAATGCCCCAAGCAGTCACCATTCCAAGCCTGGTTAGAATCCATGGATTGGTAAGCAGTTTCCTTTACTGAAATTATGA
Organism: Pinus taeda; assembly: GCA_000404065.3. Lineage (NCBI taxonomy): Eukaryota > Viridiplantae > Streptophyta > Pinopsida > Pinales > Pinaceae > Pinus > Pinus taeda. Next base: position 9,484 of record APFE031149278.1, read on the forward strand.
GAAACCTGGTCTATGATATGGAATCTGAAGATTCCAGGAGGATAGCATTTGATATATATGCCACTCGTTGTCCAGCTTCAGTTGTTTTCTATGAGGATCTCAGAATCTGATTCTACATGACCCCTTTCAGATAACTATGTTTTATGATTGATCAAAATACCTTTGTTTCATGTTGTGCTTAAAAGGTCTATGTTCTATTCTCTGTCCAGAATGCAGCTCATATTGCACATGAGGGCCCAAGACTTTGCTTAAAATGGGGTCCTATAATCCCTCTGCTCTTGCCAAAACATACACACGAGACCATCCTGCATTATTTTGTCTGTGTTAACATGTTTTGAGGAATCAGGGTCTGTCTTCATACGCAATGGAGGAATGATAAGAACTACCAAATCGCTCAAAGTTAAGAATAGATTCTTAGAATCAGTACTGTATTTTCCAAAGGCATAGCATGTTAATCCTCCAGAATCTGAGCACCAAGCACACAATTGAAGGAGGTGTTGCTTAAGCACATGGATTGCACACTCGACGCAAATCATTCAAGTAGTTGAGGTATGCACTTGTATTTTGCTTTAATTTTACTGATAGATAGTTAAAGTGTTAATCATTGAAGTACGCCTCTGAATCTATCCTATGTCATCGTGATCATATATTCTACGCCTCACCTGTCTACTGCCGATTTCATAAACAATTATACTCCAGCATGTTATATCACTGCCATTGCCTACAATTTATCCTTATTATGTCATGATGACTGCTCGCCGCTTGACCATCATTCCATGATGCCTTCCGTCATCATGGTGGTAATGTGCCACCTCATAAAAGGGATGCTCACACACTCCATCCATAGATCTCACCCTACACTCAAGTTCCCAAGCTCCCAGTCAGAGAAGGTGGGACGATTACCATCATGAAATCGATCCCCTGTATCTGATCCATCATCACGACAGTCATCCAGTTACAATTAAAACGGAGATTGATTATTGACATGGGCAGAGAATTAACCAGAGACTGGCAATGTAGGCAATTACAGTTAAACCATAGGCACAATGGGAGTAGACAGACATGAACCCACCTTTGTTCATTTTTCGCGCAGCCCAGAATATGAACAATGTAAGGAGAGTCTAGAAGAGAAAGGTTGGATGCCTTTTCTCCAGAAGTTTCAGGGCTATAACGATCAGGTGGGGCTCGCATTCGCTTGGAGATTCGATGGTGAAAATGCCCAAGTTGGCAACCTCAGCTTCAGGATCACAGAAGAATCAGTAAGTAGGGCTATTGGGCTACCAGCTAACGATGATAAATTTTTCAAAGGTGGCCTGCTAAAAGTACCGAATTGTACCATTTTCTTGAAATTGGCCTATAGGTCAATTAGTTGGACAAAGGGAGTGCTTCATAACTGTGTTGAGGAGCGATGGTATCCACTCCTGACAATGCTACAGTGCTTCGTGACTTATGAAGGGAGGTTCGTTGTTGTTTTTTCTCTATCATATTCGGCTCATGGTTCATTTTACAGAAGGTAGGCACCTCAATATTCCTTATTTCCTAAGGTTAAGCTTGCATAAAATGGTAAAGGGAATACAGTCGCATCGAAAAAAGCCCGAAACCACATTATATCATCACAGTTGATCAAGATTTTATTGGTTGGTGAGCTAAAGAAACGGAAACGGTCATGGGAGGACTTCCTCATAGAGGCGTTCCCTGGACAAGAGACACAAACTAAGGGCAGGCAACATAAATTGGGTCGATCCCTAAAACCGAAGAAGCAATTACCACATCCAAGTCTAAGTCTACCCCTACCCATTCCCTAATCCTATTTCCGCACCCTCTCCTACATCTGCAAGTAGCTCGAAAGATGGCACACGGAAAAAATCCGGTGGAAATCCCCATGAGCTCACCAAGAAAAAGGAAATATGACCGGGCAAAACCCACCCAACCTGACCTAAGTCTCATGATAGAGAGTGATGCTCTGGAGTCTTCACTGGAACCCCCCTTCAACCCTGAAAGCACCACTCCTAAGGATAAACGTCGGAAACCCCTACCCCTACAAAACTTTCCCAATTTATGTGGCTGAAACTTCGGTTGAAGGACGTTGTCAGACTTGCAGTATGGCCCATACCCTACAAACCACTGTTGAAGGAACCAACCTCGTCCATATCCATGTTTCATCCTCCCATGAGGCCAGTCTTCCATAGTTCCAAATGCCCATAGAAGAGGAGCCCACTGCCGCAACTAAGCTCCAAACCCCTGTGGATATCGCACGGGATATGGAGGCTTTGTCTCCCACTAAACCGACAGCGAGCAAGGACACTACAAAGAGAACCCCGCGTCTATCATCTTCTAAGAATCATAGAGGAAAATCATCGGGAGGAAGTACCTCGTAGCAATCAACGACCCTGACTAAAAGCCCTACACTAGATGCTGAGGACAATTTAAAAATTAGGCTTGTGAAGCTGCGGAAAACAATTACCAAGCTTAGAGAATATGAAAACAAATACAAGGTTTTGTTTCATTTTGTAAAGGACGTAAATCAGCAAGTAAAGGATTCTAATATGAAATTGTATGTTCAAAATGATGCTTTGGTACGAAAGAACAACCACCTTCTACGTTGGAAGGTAGCCTGTAACAGGCCTACGAAACGGTTGAGTATTAGGGGACTAGCATTGCAATTCCAAAAGTGTTTGCCACCTATTGGGCAAGGAATCGAAGTCTTAATCAAGACTATTGTTCTTTGAAAGTAGTCTCCTTCAGCTGGCACAGTCTCCTTTTTGTTGGATGTATGAGGGCATGCTTTAGGATAAGTGTGGGAGGATGTTGATCCCTTGTTTTATTCCTATTACTATCAGTTCAATCCCCATTTTGACCTCTTTTTGGCACTATGGAACCTACTTCTTTGCTAAGTTTATTGTCTTAATCCTAGTCCCAATCCCCATTTGAGGTAAATCTTCTTTTTATTGCATTTGCCTATTTGTTGGTAGATTTAAGTGAATATAGGTAGCATATTCTTAAACTAACTCATTATTGTAATTGAGTGTAGACTTCTTAGCAGAATGTGCAAGACAATACTAGTAGAAGTAGTTGATGTACCGTGACTCTCTATTTCGACACTCAAAGGCTACATGCGGATTTGGCACTCAAATAATGCAATGGACAAGGAGTCGTGCGCTTATGGATGAGGAAATGGCGCCAACCATGAGAAGAACGCATGTGATCCCAAGATATTCATTCTCCTTCCTTTAGATGACGCATACACTAAATTGGGGTTTGGTTACAAAGTTCTTGGACTGATTCGAGCCAGCCGTTCAAACCAACTTGTTCTGAAGGAATAATGTTGTTTGACTGTTATAAACTACCATTTTTGGTTTAATGTTTAACCGTAATCAAATGCTTATAAAAGGCGGGGATGTAATATGTCAGGAGAGCACGTTGAACCTTTGAAGTATTTGTTGTATAATTGTGACTTAAGTTTTAATAGGATATCGTTATGATGTTGTTGCTATGAATTCTAGTTGAATGCATTGGTGGGATGTTGATGCTCATGTTTTAATTGTGATTGAAACTGCTTCGTTACTGTAAGTTTAATAGCCCCCAGATGTGGTCGGGCCCACCCATTTGAGTTTGTTTTCTATTTTCATCGACAGTGTCACTGTGAAACTAGTTATAGTTAGTTCCCTTTTCCATTGTAAGTCAGTTCAATTGTGTTGTTTCATTTGATTGGTTAGTGCATACAGGTGTGTTGAATGATTGCTAAGTTCTTGTTATTTTCCTAGTTGCAATTAGATTTTGGTGTGAACTTTGCATGCCTTCCAAACCTAAGCTATGCCATTACCTTGATTTACCATCATCTTAAATACATCGTATGGTCATTTGAAAAGTTGATTGAATCATTACCTATGGTCAATGCCGGAATAGTCCTTAAACTCTTCAACAGTCATGTATGAACGCGATCTTAATTGATTAGAACAAGCTTGGTCTATTCGCCAAATCGACCTCTGTTTCTCTGAGAGAATTGACTCGAATCGATCCCTTGATTAGACCGTAGAATTGTGTAGGCAACACGAATATAGGTGAACGTTGCATCGACTGTTCAAATACTATAATGGATTTGGTTGAAACAAATTGGATTGGTGACCAAAGTGTGAAGATGCATTACTTGCACAGATGATTGATTGGTTTTTGTTTCGTTTCATTTCATTTAATAGACTATTGGATTAATGCATTGTGGATTGGTAAAAAAACACTGCAAGAACGTTTGTATGTAATTAGTTGTCGAAGACCAATTCTTTAGCTCATACTTGCCTCCCCTATTCGTGCAATTACCAATTTCATTAGTTGACTGAAACAATTAATCTTCCTTGTTTTTGTGCAATAATTAGTCTCATTTGAATGATTGATCTTTCTCTTGGTTCATAGGTTTCAGTTATCCACTTTGTAGTTAAATCATTATTTGGATTTGCAACAGCATATTGGTTTTAAGAATATTCACAAGTCGGGATTGGTGTGATTCTAGAAAAAGATTTAAGTACAGTTCCTTGGAATTTTTGTGGTGATAGATTAAAACAGAGTAAGTTCTCTAGATTAGCAGTTAACTCCTGAGTCTTGATAAGGGAATGAACCATTAAGTACAGAACGATTGTTTGATTGAATGCTACTGGGATAGATTACCCATTTATTTAAGAGTTGGATTGTCATAGGTTTCTTCGGGAATGAATTGTTATTTGCATCCATAGTTTAATAAGTGAAGTGGTTATTAGTACAGGTTGTTTGATTACTTCAAGTAAGAACTGCCATCATCATAGGATGCTTGTTGAGGAATGATTGAGTGGTTTTTCACATAGAAGGTCTGGTACCAACATTCAGAGATTTGATTGAGTACAGTTTGGTGTGGATAAAAGTTTGTTTTCATCACTAGAGATACATAGTTGAGTACATATTTGAATACTAGAATTTTTAAAGGTTTTAGATTAAATTTGATTGTTGGGTTTGCTCTTGACAGTTAGATGATTGAATTTGCAAGTAGTTATTATTTCATAAATTGTTAGAAGGAAATGATTAAACTCTGACGTAGCCCTGAATGGAGAAAGCGCAAGGCAATTCGTGCTTACGAACCCCGAGAACAATTAATATTAAAGGATTTAATCTGACCATTTAATCTCCCAACACCACATCTTTCTTTAAACCGTCCATCTTAGCTTTTGTTACTTTTTGTGCGAGAGAAATTTGTTGCACTTGGTCTTGTAATTTTGACATATCATGTTGCATTTCTTCCTCTTCTTCATGAGTCGTGCTAGAGCTTCCAGGTTGCTTACTAGGTGTTTCCATTTTCTTTATTAGGGGCATCAATTACTGGTAATAATGATTCATTATGCCTTTGAATTCCTTCAAACTATATTTTCAAACCAAACTAATGCAAAAAAAAAAAAAAAAAAAAAAAACTACACATCTTTTTTTCACTTTGTAGGAGCTCGATATTGAAACGACTGTAACTCTGTAATTTTGAATCTCCAAGGTCTGAAATTGTGACCTACAGTATCCCTCTGTGCCCTCTTTCCAATTCCACCAGTCTAATCGAAATTGGATTGTCCAAGAAAGGGTTATACCCCACCTCCCAAGATGACTTGCTTATATACATTTTTTAGTAGAGTGAACTTATACAAAGTGCCACGTGTTTCTGTTTCGACCTTAGGTTCTGAAAATTATACCCAAACAAAATAAATTTTGTCCTCTTTTTGTAACTTCTTACGAAATTTCAATCTAATGCCTAGAGAGAAAGTTGTGACGATTTTCCAAAGGTTGCCTATTTGGGATGTAATTCGGGAGTATGCAAAAACCCTAACTTCCTTGGATCATATATCCAAAAATATAGAGAACTAAGATCCGAAATTTGGACCCGAGGTTCAGACCGATTTCTTCTCAAATGGGTTTTTTTTTTAGATTTTCAAAATTCGTAGCGAAAACGTTATAGTGAAAATTCCACGATGACATGTTTTAGATGAAATTTTGGATCTTGCAAAAACCCTACCTTACAAAGATCATGTCTCCGAAACTGGAGGGAGAAAAGATATGAAATTTGGACTGGAGGTTCATTGCAATTTCGTTTCAAATGAGCTTATTTTTTAGCTTCTGAAACTGTGCAGAAAAATAAATAAAATAATATGTGTGTGTGTGTGTGTGTGTGTGTGTTATAGCGAAAATGCCATGATGACCTGTTTGGAGTAGTGAAACCCTAGAATCCAAACCTCTGATACCAAATGTTATGAAACCAACTCACAAAAAGATAGAAAAGAAATATCAACACCATAGAATTCAGTCTCTTTTCGAGGGAAACCTCCTTTACATTACACAAATGAACAATTTTTGGATGATACAAATGACAAAACCTCATTTCTATATATAAGAGTCTAAGGGGTCACAATATAGCCAAAGTTGACCTAACAATAATAATATAAGGGCACAAAAATAACAATAGTGGGCTTCTATGGGGCAGAAAAATAACAATAGTGGGCTTCTATGGGGCACAATAATAATAATATGGGGACACTAGGGGCACAACAATAACAATAAGGGATACAATGACAATAGTAATGGGGTAATCACTAGTATTATAGGGACCTAACGTTTTGGGTATTATTGTTGAGTCAAATGTTGCCAAGTCATTTGTCGTGTCGCCAATATGTTCAAGAGAAGTCTAAACCTCAGTTCAAATAAATCTTCTAATTTGTAGCCTTTAATCGCGTCGACCATCCCTGAGTCAGTCCTTGCAAACTATTTTCCAAAACTTCACATCGTGTTTCATGTCGTAGGCTATCCTGTGACAGGTCACTCCCTATTGACTTTATCTCATTATCTAGGAAGTTGATCTAGAAACCTTCAGTACCTTGAAGCCTTCATGCCTTAATGGCAGGTTTCTCGCCTTCAATGACAGGTTCTCATCATTGGCCTTCGATCGAACAATTCTATGAGTGTTCGACTTTAGATCATATTTTTAAACTCTATAGATTGTACTGGGAGTACCTTGAGAGTCGTTGTCATTATTGGTGGATTCTCTCGCGCTTGTTAATGATTCATATCATTGATCGCTAATCAAGTGGTTTATGCCATGTTCGACTTCAAGACATTTACTTACATGGTTAGATTTATACTGTGGATTGAGAGATGGAGATCAAGACCCTGGATCTAATTTCATCCATCCAGGTTGCGAGGAGTTTTGTATTCATAACTATACAAAGATTTTTATGTTTGATGGTTGTGTCCATCCTATATCTACTTTGACATGATGTATTTTTGTACTGTGCTTTAAGATTTTTATGTTCTGAGTATGGGAATGCCTACCTTGTTGGCATTATGATACAAGTGTTGTCCTTGATGGCAACTCACTCAGAGACAGGTATAGGTAATGGCAACTTAATCAGAGGACAGATCTTAATACAGCAGGATAGAAAGAGAAAATATATACACGCAGGTTCGCTATATACCAAGTCGCGTGTACATGCAGGTTGGCTTCAGTAAAAGCGCGTGTATGTGGAAAACTTATCTTTGGTCCGTGGCGGTTATTCCTTGGAAGTTGTGCCTATGGTTTTGGACCATGGTGTCTCGACGGACGTG
>APFE031149278.1:33732-44535 GCA_000404065.3 Pinus taeda
CACAACTAAGCTTAACTTAGTTGCTTTTATGTATATATTCTAAACCAATATGGTAGAATCAATGGATTTCATTCTTTTTTCAATTCTTGCTTGCTTCCTTCCTTCTCTTGCAAGCTTGTTTATTGTTTTGCAAATCTAGATCATTGTTTCTCAAAATCTTACAGTTTATATAACTCATACATATATATTGAGGGTTGAACTTTTCTATAATTGTTGGATTTGGTGGCTGTATGTTGCCTGCAGCTGGGAGGATTCGAGGGTGTACCGACAGCGTTTAAGCAATAAAAAACTGGAGAAATTGATGATGGGCGTTGATTGCAAGACTATGCAATCAGGGAGCCAAGTTTAATAAAATTAACATATGGCACCTGAAATCCAACATATGTAAATATGTAATCAGTTGCCAGAGAGACAATAAACAAGCCAATATGCTGTAACTGAGGCTTCCGCTGGCATTGAATGCCCAGTTGCCAGACATAGAAAATCTGATAAGTGAGCAGCAGCAAAGGATCAGCCAAAAATAACAGAATGCAAGAGTTGTATTCTGTCTGTAAATAATTCATGAATAAATTGCTCTTGGTCTATTGGTTTTCCCAAGCGCTCAGTAAGAAAAATATACATATGCTTTTTTTGGATGCTCGAATTGTAAGGAAACAATTTGAGCTCAGATTGCTGCAATAAAAAGGAAAGATATACGTTACGCTGGTATTAATGTAAAATAAAACCAGTGGATCTTTCAAAATATTTGGGGCATATGATCAGAAAATCAGCCAAATAATCATAAATAGCCAGAGTGTCAAAATAATCCACGCCTATGCGAAATAGCATCTCAATCATCAAACGTATACATCTACATAGGGAAAAAACATAATTGATTAGAAAGCTTCAAAATATAGCACCATTATTTTACCATCTTAATCTCTACACCATCTTTTCATCATCCTAATCTAAGCTACTTAGATTTATAAATCTTCGAAAGTTTTAGTTGTAACTTATATTAATTTATAACTAATAGGAATGGAAATAAACAGTTTAGCTGCTAAAATTTAATTATATTAATTATGACATATAGAATCGAGAAGTTATATAAATTAAATTAAATTAAATGGATATAGAGGAGATGCGTAGGTGTAATTTAAGAACATATGTAAATATTTTTATATATCAGTTTAATATCTAGAATTTATATTAATATATTTAATTTTATAAGAACTTCAAGGATTTGTAATATTTGCATGTGGACTTTAATTAATAATTAATAAAATATTTTCAAAAAAAATATTATATTAATATATTTAATTTATAGAGACTTCAAGGATTTGTAATAATTTGCATGTGGACTTAATTAAATAATAAAAATATTTTTCAAAAAAAATAATAATTAAAGGTTAAAAATAATATTGAGGTCAATATAGGGAGATATTGTAGTCATATGGTAAGATTCATATTTGTTAGTATTTTATTTTTAATAACTTTTATTAACTTCCTAATATTTCAATTATATTTGTTAGTATTTTATTTTTAATAATTTTTATTAACTTCCTAATATTTCAATTTTGGTTACATTATAAGTTTAATTTTAGAATTGATTTTTTGTTAATTAATTTTTACCATCTTGGTTGGTCCCCTTCACATGGGCTATAAAGCAATATAGGGAGATGTGTAGGTGTAATATAAGAAAATATGTAAACATTTTTACATGTCACTTTAATATCTCGAATTTATATTAATATATTCAATTTATAAGACTTCAAGTATTTGTAAATATTTACATATGGGCTCAATTAAATAAAAATAAAATATTTTTCAAAAAAAAATAATGATGATGATGATGCTAAGACCAATGTGGTCTATCAAACCTCAAGAAAAGAGAGTCTAATTGTCATTCTTGAAAATCTTGTTTCTATGACCAAAGAGCAAGGAAAGAAGCATTCCAAGATCGCTATAGTTGGGCTAGCTTAATAAGTCAAGAAGATTAGAGGTGTGGCTGATAATAGGGAATTGAGAGCAGATATGGGCAAGAGTCGGTAGTCTAAAAGGAATTGATTTTCATCTTCCACCTTCTTAGTATCACAAATCTGACAAATTCTATCGTCCCAGGGAGCCTTGGGAGTAGAACATCGCCCGGTCTCACTCCGAAGTTCATGAGAGTTAGTTATAATCCTAGTCATGTTCATTTTCTTCTTAGTGTTATTCAACATAGAGAGATAATTATGGTTATCGAGGGTGGAGTTGCTCACCTCCTTATAGTACCTTGGCTTCCCTTTACCCTCCATCTCCTTAGCATCCCACATCTTGTCCTTAAAACTAGAGATAATAGTATCTTTGATAGTGTCCTTTCTTCCCATGATGATCTCCTCCTTAATCCCCCAAAGGTTGAGCCAAGACTGAGCATCCTGATGCCACCCGCGCTTGAGGCGTAGGTGGGGGTTTTAACTAAAGTTAGAAGCAATTTTTGGGAGCCTCTTGGATTCCATATTGGGAAGCTTCTTCTTATACATTAGATATCTAAACGTAGCCACACTTTCAATGGGGGACAGGTCAGCTTCGATCAAGAAGATAAGATAGGGAGTATTTCCCTTGATCTTGAGGTTATAGGTCATGAATTATTATTGGATTATCTCAATCTTTCTCCACGACTCCCTAGATATACTGCACCCCCAAACTTCAAATCCATATAAGATAACAGGGGTGATAAGAGTCTCAAAGAGGAACCTTTTTTACTCCACATGTAAAGATCGACTCACTTACAATTGTTTTCATGCTCATAATAAGCCTTCCAACCTCCAATATTTCTTTTCTCGATGCTATAATTCCAGTTGAGCTGATGAGGAAAGTCAATACCCAAATATTTATAAGGAGAAACATGCTCAAGACAATAATTATCGTAGAAAAAACTACCATGGGTGATCTTTTTGGATTTAATGATCACGTCTTTAGTCTTGTCGATATTAACTGTCATACCCATCTTGAAGCAGTAGACATGAAGAGTGTTAAGTTGCTTGTCCAGGTCATCATGGCTCCTTGCAAGAAGAACGATATCATCAACATAAAGGAGAAGAGTAATGATAATACTAGCAAGATCGGTGCCTTTGCAACCAGCAGTTTCCAGACACTCCTCTAGTTTATCGATGTAAATACCAAAAAGCGTAGGGGAAAGGCGACAACCTTGCTTAACCTCGATATTACATTTAATATCTTTAGACCACCCTTCGTTGTTCTTAAGCTTGGCAATGATAGTTCCATAGAGGCGGATCACAACAATCCTCAGTTTAGGAGGAACCATGATCTCTTCAAGCCTCTCCCAAAGCTTATCTTGGGGGGCAGTGTCGAAAGCTTTTCTAAAGTCCACAAAACAACATAAGAGATCGGTTTTACTATTGTGACATTCCTCTGCGATGATCCTAATGGTGACAAGGTGGTCAATGGTCAAGTGATGTCTCCTAAAACCAGCTTACCCTTTAGCTCTTTTACCCTGGTTCTCAAGCCAAAGGCTAAGTTTTTTTCCCAGAATGAGCCCATAAAGCTTGGCTAGGATGTGGCTAATCATAATGGTCAAGTAGTTAGAGGGAATGCTTTTGTCCCCATTTTTTAAGATATGCACAATAAGGCTTTGCGTCGAGAGATTAGGGAAGCCATGCTTTACAACCAAATTGAGAAGCTTGTGGAGATGAGGAATGAGGATAGATTTTCCCATTTTAAAGATCTCAGCTTGGTAACCTTCAATATCTTTGACTTTCCCATTAGCGAGCTTATTAATCCCAAACTCAATGTCTTCCAGAGAAAAAAAATCATCCTTAATAGGAGTGTTTAAGATGGTGCCCATGGTGTCCAAAGAGTCATACAACTTCTTAAGATAGTTATCCCAATTTTCTAGGGGGGTAGAATGATTATCTTTAGTTTTACGAACAAGCACATTCCGCCAAAATTTTATGGGGACAACTTTAGAAAGGTGGAGAATATGCTCTTGTCTCTTATTAATATATGACCTCTTCTTCCTCTTAAAGAGAGCTTTGCATATACTTATATTCTGGAGCTTCATGCTTTCATTAGAGACGTCTCTGATTACTTTCCTAGAAATTTAACAGTGTTTATCATACCAAGAATTGGAAGTTCTATTATTTTTCTTATACGAAGTGTTATTAGAAATTTTTCTAATGGTGGTGGAAAGGGTAGTAGTAAAATGGTAATAGATTTGATCAATGTTGTTATTATAAGTCATGAAGCCTAAATTATTTTCCAAATCCCTTAAGAAAAGGTTGACATTACTTGAATGTGACTTTTGCTTTCACTATTCTCTTGCATGTGGGTGGTATGCATAACAAGATTAAGGGACAAAGACAAAGGTCTGTGGTCAGAATCAAGCTTGTACCCACTAATAAGCTCAAATTTTGTAATATGGTTGAGGACATGGATGTCAAAGATTGCATAATCCACAACGTTGCTCCCTAGCCCATGGAAACAAGTCATCAGACTGAAGAGAGGCCATTTATTAATACCATTACAACTGATTAGGTCCTGGGAACTACAAAGTTTGAGGAGCTCGGTGCCGAATAAGTTCTTGATTATGTCTTTAGATTTTCTCTTGAATCTATTAGTTAAGCGACCATCCTCATCAAGCCACAAGTGGTTGGGGTTAGAGTTGTTACTTAACATAATAGCTTGGTTAGTAGCAGTTTGAGCATTAAAGTCCCCAAGCAAAAGGATATTACCATCATCCCTTAGGTTGTAGATGCCTTTTTCTAAGGTATTGAAACGAAAAATCTTAGCCATGTTATTTTTCTTATAGGACGTAGAGTTGATAGGGGCGAAATAGCAAATTGTGAGGATGATCCTATTGGGTGTAGAATCAGAGATCTCGATCCCAATGTATTTATTGAAGGAGTATGTTTTATGAAGTCGGATCTGAGAGAAAACAATGTTCCTAATATAATAGGCTATACCACCAAAACCTCTCCTGGAGTATTTCTTATTCCAGGCACCAAAGAGTGAACCTGTCAAGGTGAGGGACCCTAGATTCATCATGCTCCTAAGTTTCAACTAAAAGAATATGATCAATAACACTCGGGATCCAACTTAACATAGCACCCTTACACCATGGAAAACCACGACAGTTCCAGAAGAGGATCCAAAGTGATGTTATCCCCTATTTAGTATCCATGTTTGGGGCTCTGCCTTTGATAATAGATTTTATATTCCTAATGATTGCCCATTTCCCCTCTTTTCTTGCCTCCTTGACCTTTTGAACTTCTTTCCTAAGTTCAGCTTGGTCTTCTAGAATGAGGTCTTCATTTATAAAGATTCGTGTTCCTTTTAGGCTTGGGGATTTCCTAATTATATCTAATTTATGGTCATTACAAATGATCTTGACACGGATTAGTCTATGTTTATGCTCAAGTATCTTTCCTACCCTTATTGCTTCGGTGAGGTAAGTTGTTTGAATTTGAGATTTTGTCTTTAATTGTTCTTTAACTAATTTTATTGTGTCTTCATTGTTTTGTTCTTCTATACCAGCAATTATAAGGTGTGAGGCTCTTTTGTGGTGCTCGTGGTCGAGTATAATTAGTTTATTAATTTCTTCTTTTATGGGTTTAATATCTAATTTATTCTCTGTGATATTTAGGGCTGAGTTATTATGTAGTTGTTCTTTTAGATTTTTAATCTCATTTTTCAAAGTTTCATTTTCTTTAACCATTGCTTGTTTGCTATGTTCAATTTCTTGAATTCTACCTTTCATTCCTTGGAGTTTAGTCTCGAGTGAGAGTATTTATTTTTCTAACAATTTGTGGTTATTGTCAAGCATTGTAGTTCATTCTAGTTTCAAATGGTTTTCTCTTTCTTCTCTTCGTCTTTCTAAAGATTCAATGTACTCATAAAGACTCTCTAGGGTAATTTTACTTGGTCTCCCTTTGCTAGAGGAGGGTTTAGAAAGATGAGTAGAAGTACTCATAGTGGAAATAAGCAAAACTTAACAAGAGGAGAATAGGTGGGAACGAATGCACCTATCAGAGTTGTCTGTAGTTTAACTAATTCTTATGGATTCACTCGTAGTTTACTTGTAGTTTGTCTCACTCCGAGAGTGCATGCTCTAATAGCTACTATAAGTAGCAAATTTCCCAGCTCTAAATTTGCAATATTAAATTGCTTGTGTTTTTGCAACAACTACCTGAATCAGATGTCCCAATGTGAGATCGAATTTCCTGCGAGAGTGAGAGTGATGTCCTGCGACATAACATAGAATCCTAAGGTAATGTGAAAGTCAATTGCAACATGGAGTGAGACTATAACCAGGTGAGACTATATTAACCACGTGAGACTGTAACCATGCAAGATTGTATTATGTGAGACTCAGTTGTGACCGTTCGAAGGAAGCATATATTTCAGTTTTTGACCGACCGTGATGAAATGGTATGTAAACTATGTTTTCTCTATTGTTGCGGGTAACAACAACGTCATAATAAAAGGTTAAAAATAATATAAAGGCCAATATAGGGAGATATTGTAGTCATTCATATATATATAGATATGGATAGGGATATTAAGGTTCATATTTCATTAGAATTTTATTTTTATTAACTTTTATTAACCTCCTAATATCTCAATTCGTTACATTATAATTATAATTTTATAATTGATTCTTTGTTGGTCCCCTTTTTATTTTTATTTTTATTTTATGATTTAACTGATTAAAATATCCTTTATTAATAAATATTTTTTCAGTCAAAATTAACGGTTACATTCTAGCTATTAGAATTAATTATCTCTTCATCACACTTGCTCTTTTTAATTTTTGTTTTGTTTTAAATTTATTTTTAATTTTAGGATTTAATTTATTAAAATATCCCTTATTAATAAATATTTTTTCTAGTCAAAAGTAACAATTTCATTCTAGTGGTAGAAATTAATTGTCTCCACATCACACTTTCCCTATTCTTCATCTCTGATGATGAACCACACTAAATGGTTTGAAAAGCATCAACAAACCAATTCTATGTGATTATCTACCAAAAAATTCTTAGTAATCGTAATAAAAAATGTTTTATTAATAAAATTACAAATAAATTTTTGATGAGGTGCCCCATTCTGTGACACTGGGAGCATCGAAAGGGGATGCCCCAAAAATCCAGCCTTTGCCTGATTTTCATACCATCCCAGGATATGTCAATGTGGTCAGGGTAGGCACCTTTGAAAGGTTTCTCGATTAGGATCCACGCAATCCTCTTATCCCGCTCACCCCTGCACCATGGGTCTACATAAATGAACTTCCCAATTGAGTTTCCAATTTATGAGAGGGTCTCCGACGACCATAGCTCCAGAGGTAAATTTGGAAGCTTTACCCAAATCATGCAATTTGATGGAGTGTTTTTTATAGGATCAAACCCCATATACCATCTGGACAGAGATAGAAAACTTCTACCTGCTACCCAAGGCTTGTTTAGAATGATCTCCAGGTCCGAAGCTTTAAGGAAGTGAAAAGAAAGCCAGTCCTTCATAAGGCGCGATATGACTGGGGTATAACCTATCAGAGGATGCCACTTGTCCGCCAACCATTTCCTCATATCCTCCTCCTTCTTATGCGGGAAATGACATTTCCCGATTAAAGCTAGTTTTTGCACACTATCAATTCTTTCCGCTAGGACGTCACTAGAGACAGAGATAGCCTTCGGTGGAGGGCCAGTTTTGATGGGGTGGCTGGATTTGTTGAAAATCTTATCTTGCTCAGAAAGGCCTCCTATACTTTGGCGCAACCATCCCCACTGAGAGTGGGCCCTGTCCCCGTCCTCATGAGGTGACTATGTGACATTGCACGCTGAGTTTAAGAGCATATCATCCACTGTGGCATGCCAACTGTTTTGTTTTTCACGTGCCTTTTCAGCTTCTATAGTGGCATTAATAAGAGCCTGTGTGGAGGATGAGTCAGAACCATCCGACACGATTGATAATGAAGGCTTCCGTAAGGTCTGGAAGGGTCTAGATCGAGAATCGAGAAAGGGCAGATCCCAAAGAGAATTTTGTCAGGAACAAAATACCTGGATGGAAGGTCCGCACTGACAGAAGAGAGAGGGAAGGTACCAAAAAGAAGCCTAATTTCGATATATCACCAGAGACATAGATACGTTCTGATTAAGGAATAATGAACGTTCAGAAAAAAATACTATAAACCTCGGGATGAGAAGGATCAAAAGGACGCAAAGTACTGAAACCAAGGCCCAAAATAGCCGATCACATTATGTGAGCGGTCATTTATAGAGAAAAAGAGGCAGTCGTCATATTGACCTCAGCGAAACGAAGGATGAAAGTTTCAAGGATGACGCTATCGGAGTACCCAAAAAATCCAGAAGATGCCCAAAGAAATAAATGACATTGATCGCCGGAGAAATTCAAAAGAAGAATCCGGGAGAGGGTGCCAGAAAAAGATAGGTGGATTCCAAACGGGAAAACCAGAGATATTGGAGAAGAAATCCCAGTGCCTGGAAAAAAAGGCTATTCAGAGGGTTGGGATTGATAGTCAAAACAGCAGCAATAGATGTGAAAAATACACCACCAGTTTCCTATTTTAACACGGATGTCAGAACAGGGGCTATAGATGTAAATAAGTGATTTTATCTTGCTGAAAAGAGAAAACCACATTTTTCCAACATGTCAAGGTCTGATAACATAAACAGACACAGAGAAATGGAGAGACCGGAACCCTATCTTCGACGAAACCCAGGAAAAAATATCGTGCAAGATATCCTTTAACCTAGGGTGTATCTCCATACAAAGTTTGCGAGGAGGAGACCCATAAAGCTTATAATCATGATATTCAGAAATCTAAAGACCGCCAAAATGAAAACGAGCCACCCGGAGATTAAATTACCCGGAGAGGATGACCAAGAGAAATCATGGTATACCATTGTTCAGATGAAAATAAACTACCAGCTGAGCATATAATTTTCAAAGTATGAAACTAGTAATTTTCAAAAAGCTTTTATTGCATAAAAACTATGATGGAAACGATAAGAAAAAACTATCATTTTATAAAAACCAGCTAGCGAAGATCAAGAACAAGTTCCCAGTTAAAGCTGGCATCAGTAAGTTAAACGAAACCTGACCTGAAACCTGAATAAAACTCGTCGCGCCGAAGAAAAGCCGTCCACCACTAGAAGGAAACCAAACCAGGAGGAACAAAACAAAACCCGTGAAAACTGGTATTTTGAACGATGGTCACGCTAAGGAGTCGCAGGAAAAAATGTTTTTAAAGATAGAGGGACCCTGCGCCAGGGCACAGGGGAAGGTGCGAAAAAACTAAAACCGGGTAGGGAGTCCAGAATATGAAAGAAAAAAACAAAAAAACAGAGCTGCTGAGATTGAAACGTGGCGATGTGAGAGGTTGGCATGCAGCGATTGTAGTTTAGAAGGAGAGCACGTCGCAGCAAACAAAGGTTCACCGAAAACGACAAAAGGTGAGGAAGGAAAAGCTTACCCGTGGCAGCAGGACCACAAGGCTTTGGGCTATCCCCATGGCTGACTGTGGTTGGATGCAGGGGGCGGCAAAAACGCACCTAGTTGGCTGCTATGGCGATGACCTTTCTTCGCGCTCATCTCAAAAAAAAAAATTCCAACTAAAACCTACAGCAAATGTCATTATTTGCCCTCGCGCATGAGGTATCCTTACCTATACCTTAATGAAGTGGTTTTTTTATTAAGTATCCATGGGTCCTAATTTAGTAGGCTATATGTGAATTGAAGCATGCACTTCTCAATAAGTTGGTGGCTTAGACGAAATGGAGTCTCCTTAACATTTTCTCCATGATGAAGAGTAAGGGAAGGTGGAAAAGGTAGTTCATTGCAATGCGGGGCAAAGGTAGATTCGTGCATCTCCAATACCCTAGATTAGTATGTTATGGATTATCAAATGCTCTAAGATCATATGACAAGAAGTCATGGGTACATTTGATGGCCCAAATGTCGAATTAATTAGCTTTTGTTTTGCAAATTTCCCAAATTAGGAATGCAATTCTAGAAATGGTGGTTATCCATTACATCAACATAATCAACTAGAATGTTGGAGCACTCTATGATGAAATTGGAATCATTCGCAATGGTGGCCAATCCTCTTCCCCATGTGTAAACAATGTGAAATTCTCTAAGGCAATGTGAGTTTTAAAGTTGAGAAGTTGCTTTGTGTTGGGTTGTTTAAACAGTGATTTAAAGCTTTCTCTAGTTAAATAGGAACTTGAGATTGATCATGGCAATAGTTCTTGGAAATAAAGCCTTGAATATGAATTGTTGTCATTTTATCTTGATAATTTGTGTTTCTTGCAACTTTAAGGACCTTGTTGCAATTGTGTTGGATTCATTGTGCAACAAAAATAAGCTCTCTTGGGTCAACTCATCCCTTTTGTCTTGGGACCTATTGAATTTATTGTTAATGTATTCTAATATATAGTATGTTGTAGAATTGAGGCTTCTGTGATCCATCATAGTTATAAGAAGAATTTCGGTGTAAATCACATAAAGAAGGACTTTTGCAGACGCGTTTCGAGCCAACTAGTGTGGTTCATCGTCAAGACAAGTTGAAGAGACAGATCTAGTTTAGCGCGTTAAATAGTTCAAGCAGAGATTAACGTCTAATTTCTACCCAAGGACCCTGATAAATTATTATTATTCTTATTGTTATTATCATTATTCTTATTGTTATTTTTATTCCCGATATTTACTATTTTATTTGCGGAAATAAGATGAACTGGGTAAAAATAAAATAAAATACTAGTTTATTTATTTAAATTCTTAAAAATAATTATATATAACAATCTTTAT